>JBBPCY010000039.1:32798865-32817155 GCA_037974405.1 Brachyalestes nurse
TTTAAATTCAGTGTAGTTGTGTATATTTTTTGCTCTTCTAATAAGTGCTTAGTAGTTTATTTATTCTGTGATGTAACTTTACTAACAAACAGCACAATTTCAACAAAAGTAATGATAATATTAAAGTAAAAAAGATTATTATATCGGAATCTGAATCGGTATCGGCAGTCGTGTATCGGAATCGGATCGGAACTGGAAAAACGTGGATCGGCCCACCACTACTAATTAGGGCTTTCATTAAAGGACATGAGTTCTCGGTGAACAGCTGAGAACCAACTTCTTTGAAGTGAGGTGACCAGAAAGTGGTGACCCCAACATTGCAACACACCTTAGATCAGCAGTCTTTCAGATTTTTAAGGGTCAAAAAGAAGAAAATAAACAAAAACAAAAAACACAAGGTAGTCACTGAGCCTAATTCCAGTCAGAAGCAGCAAGATTACAAAATACCAGGACAGCACATCACACCATCACAAAAACTCTGGCCAGTCTTTTTAAGGCAATAGAACAACAGGTGGACTCCCACACACATGACTCAGCACGACCGGCCCCAAGACAGAGTAACACGATAAAGCTCTCGGAAGCAAAGGCACACAGTATTCAGATCTACATTCCTGCCACACATTAGAAAACCATCTTTAAAACACTCTAAATCAGTCATAATATATAGCTTTTCCTCTAATGCTGATCATACTGGAATTACACAAGACCAGCATATCAAAACCATTTAGTACACTCGTCTCATTTTTAGAGAATTGAGAACATCCAAACCTCTGAATTAGGGCTGAGCGATTAATCGAAACAGGATTCGAAATCACGATGTGAATATGCACGATTTCTAAATCGCCTGACAGCACGATTTTTTTTGCGCGCTCCCGACTTTTCCCGCGGTATGCTATTGAACCATTTGAACATCTGTGGTGTGGGATCACTTTGGATACAGGAAAGATGATGTATCACAGCGCCAGGGAATCTGTAAGACCTGTCCGTCTGTCGTTGTGGTGAAACAGGGTAACACAACAAACCCATTTCAACACCTGAGGCAGCGTCACAAAGAAGTGTATGACTTATGCATGGCAAAAAATTGCCTTATAACTGTTTTTAGAGACATGTTACAGGTCTTTGATAAAGATCTATTTGTTTTCCTTTGGAAAAATATTTCATATTCACAATGTAAAACATGTCTGTGTGTGTCAAAATCAAAATTATGATTAAAATCAAAATCGCAATATTGCTCAGAAAAATCATGACTGATTTCTTTTGTCCATATCGCACAGCCCTACTCCGAATGCTTGTATATCACACAGGGAGAGGAGGAATGAGACATCTTTCAACAGAAGATGGAAAACTGCACAACTGCAGCCTTTAAAAAAGGAAGCCTGGTCATCCTGGAGCGATGTCAAAATTCCAGGCTCTACAGATAGGCCTGCCTCCACGCGAAGGGTTCTGGAACGATCCATCAGAGCGAGTGGAAGCTTTGGGAGCTCATGTGGGTGAAGGTAGCTCCCGCAGAGCAGCGGAGAGACGGGCTGAAGACAGAGGGGCTGTGACCCACAAAAGCCCAAACAAACACTGACCAGAGATTAACACCCTCTCAAACACACCACCACCCCTCACAGTACTTTCACCACCTGCTCACAAGTTTTCATACCCTGTTTACATAAGCGCCCTCATAAAACCCATGCTTTATTACATGGCTCTTTATCAGACGGCGCCAAGCTGAAATATGTCCAAGTTACTTTGATAAATCACATCGCATTATGCTTTTCTAAATAGGTCGTGGTTATCAACAGTACTGCTAGACCACTAATCAACTGCATGCGTCATAAAAGGAAAAAAACTGTTTGATTATACAGAACCTATAAAAAAAAATTAAAAAAAATAACTATTGTAAAGTACTGTATAAAACTAGTTGATTGGATGTCAGCTTTTATATATATATGTGTATTGGATGTCCGCCTTTATATCTCTTTTATATTTACTAAAAAAGTTTTTTAAAGAATCTCTTTCCCAAACAGTCGTTTTATGAAAGAAAAAAATGTAAAAAATTGAATGTCCTCAGTTTCAAAATTCTTATTATTTTTTAAATCTGCTAGATTATTGAACTAGATAATTGATAACTAGATAATTGCTAGATAATTGTTCTGTGAAAATGCTGACAGTAATTTATGCCACATTGTATTGGTTTATTTAATAGAAGTCAAAATAACTATGTAAAAGGAAAGGAAAACTTCAACAGCAATGCAATAGAAAACCTGTACAGTTTTAATAAAGTCTAGATAACGGTCAAAAAATGAAATAACCAAAACAAATAAATTAAATCTAGCAGGTTTTTATTTAGCTGATGAGAACGATGAACGTTACATGACATTTCACACAGACATCCCACTCCCTCCCCAGAACTTTCCTTCCCAATTACACTCTAATTGCTTCACATTCCTGTGGTGCCCAAGCCTGTGCTCCAGTGAAGCGAAAAGTGGGACAGCCTGAACTGGAGAGCCCCAGTCTGCTCACACCTGTTTAGCTCCAACAGAGAACACTGAGAGCTATTCTGCATCAGTGTTATCAAAACCTTATACAGTAATCCCCCAGTTTTACGCGGATCAGGAGTCGCGGATTCAGTCACATGCGGATTTTTTTGAGAACCGAACTCATGGTTTTACGCGGAAATCCCCACAATATCGTGGAAACTGCAAATATCCTCCGTCTTTTTTTGCTTCTCTGTGACACTTAACACACTTGAAGTTGCCTCAGACACTTAAAAATTCCAAAGTTCAGTAGATCTCCAGGAGACCTTTCCAACGAGCCCTCATTTGTATTATTAGTCCGAGATCAGGGGTTATTCCCCGATAACCGGGTGTCCCAATACTTTTGTCACGCAACGTTTACATTTCCTTTAAGGGTAATGTATTAAACTGAGTTTTAAATGAAATTAAAGTGTTCTGGGAGCATGTTTAGGGTTTACACTATAAAAATAGGCATTTTCTGGCATTTTTTTTTTTTTTAAAGAAAACACAACATGGTTTTTCCACTATAGGCGGGTGCTCTTGGAACGTAAACCCTGCGAGGGATTACTGTAGAGCCTCAACAAACAATGCCACACCCTAACTGCTGTGTGGCATGCCAGTCCACGGAGCCCAAACTGGCATCACAGCCCAGCCAAAAGAATAGGACTAATATACCAGGAAGGGCAACACACTCAACCCAGTTCACAAAGAGCAGAATTACAAAGCCTACACTCAAACAACAACAAAGTACCTTTAAGCAGAGTAACCCTGTTCTGAGGCTCGTTCAGCTCCTGCTCGTCCATTTGTCCGTCTGCAACAGAACCAAAGCAGAGAATTATAAAAAAAAAAAAAAATGCAGTGCATGGACAGAAAAATACTCAATTTAAGATGAAAATTAGGCCATTAACTACTTTCATGAGAGGAAGTGGTGACTCCAATAATATATTAAAAGTAAAAAAACAAAATATATATATATAGAACAGAGCTAACATTCAAATAAACATGGTTCAGAACATAATAAAACACATAAATGCTAAAGACAAAAAAAAGTACCTGAAGTGTCGTCACTGCTTTTGTCCTTGCTGGGGCTGAGCGTATCTGACATATCAGACTCTTTAGCATCTATTTGATTTTCTGTGGGGAGATTGGAACATACCACTTTAGATGGAGGGAGGGGGGGGGGACACAAACCAACAAGTTTCAAAAGTTCAAAGCAACAAAGTCACTTGGAAGTGTTCAGATTGTTCTTGGTTATGGTCTTTTAAACACATAAGAAAAAAGTAAAATATTGTTTCTCAAACATGAAGAATTACAAGCATTTGCACTAATAACTGACAGTTCTAATAAACACCTCCAGTGGTTGACCCTTCTGACTCCTACCAGCTATTCACCACACATGGTCATATATCCATCCAGGGCTTTCAGGGGATACAGTTGCATTCTAAAATAGTTTGAGCTTTTGTCCAGGGATCGGTGCTGTTCTCCAGCTGGCCAAGACTTAAAAAAGGTCATTTGTAAAACGGACAATGGTGAGTGTGCCGGCTGGGGTGGGGTGGTGACAGGTGGGGCCTGGCTTTAAACCAAAGCTTTAAACCAAAAGCAGAAAAGCCTTTTTTTTGTGGGGCTCTTACCACGTACCACATGCCAGATTTCACTGATGGCTGTGTTAAGTTTATCAAAGAACCAAAAAAGAACATAGGTGCTGGAGTTTTTCCATAACAAATGACCAAACCCAAAATAGACACATGCGGTCAATAAGTGCCCCCAAGTGTGCTCCAAAACATAATGGCCTGTTACATCAGAACACTAATGAAACCAGTACATTACACATTGACAGAACACGGAGTGCTCCTGTTTCATAGCAGCTGGTTCACCAGTGCATGGTGACTGGGCTACAGCAGAGCTATAAGTGGATCACCAGACACGGTAATGTTATATAGTTGTGTCTGAGTCACTACTAAGCATTGGAACAACCAACACCTGAACAAGTCGATCCTGAGGCCTCCTTCACACGGGCGTCTGAATCAGGCGTTTTTCTGGCGTTCGTGGCTCCAGGTGAGCGCCGACCGTTTTTCTGCTCATTGGAGTAAATCCCAGCGTCCACACGGGCGTTCAGCCCCGGCGCTCGGTCGGCTGCGCGTTCGTGTGGCGTCAAAAAACGCTGCATGCAACTTTTCTTGGCGTCAATTTCAGGCGAAATCCTGACGAACGTGAAGAAAACGCCGATACTGCGTTTACATGGCGTTCGGTTGACGTTCTGGAGGACTGAATATGTCCCATGATTCAATTGTTCCGGGAACCGCGACAAATCAAGTTTTGAAGGAAAATGTAAAACTACAAATCCCAACACGTAAACAGTCTGGAGAGAATAATTACTGCCCCCACAGGTGAATACATGGAACTACACATTGGGCTGCAGGCTGGAGTTAAACAGCGGCAGACGAACGCCAGTGTAAGGCCAATCAAAACACTACAAAAACGCCTATGCTGTTCAGAGCACGTTCAAACGTCCTAAGATATTTATTAGGTACTCACAAATATACACTACCAGTTAACCTGTTACTTACTACTTATCCATTTATTCCATGAACAACAGGTTTTTATTCTTGTTAAGCACTGGAAAGTTGTGGAGTGAACAAACATACAGGAACATATGTCAAATAAAATATGTCAAATTAAATTGACCAGTTTTCTGGTAATGCATATTATAATTATAATTACATTAGGTGGCTTATCATAGTTCAGTAGTGATTAATTAAAAAAAATAATTTTCTGGTTAATGAACTACCCAATAGTGAAAATACTGAGCATATTTTTAGTAAAATGTCAAGGAGTAACATGGAAATGTAGAAAATCTTTTGACTTGTATTTACACAACACTCTTATATACTTCTAGTCCCTCAAAGTGAACCACACCAACGCTTATATATCCACAAAAAAGACATTGCTGTGGTTCGTTAGCTAATAAAAGGTATAATATAACAAGTCCAGTTGTCATAATAACATTCTCAGGCTTTTTTTTCAGAGAGGCACAGCAAGAAGGTTTCCACCAGGTTCTCAGGTTTACTTCCACAGTCCAAAGAAATGTGTGTCAGGTGATTAGAAGATGCTAAGATTGCCACAACATGTGACTGTGTTTGTCTGTGTATCTGCCCTGTGATGGACTGGTGACCTTTCCAGGGTGTTTCTCCTGTGGCCACTGGGATGGGCTCCAACATCCCCCAGTACCCTGGTTAAGGATAATCAATTCAGATAATGGATGGATGGATGCAAGTTTTTCAGTGTAAAGCAGCCATCTCATTGAAAATCTTGCAAATTTCAACCAGTGACCCCTGATTGCCTCTCCTCTTCCTTGTAGCTTGCAGCCAAGGAGTTTGCAAAGAATGTGCAAACTCCTAATACGCCGTGCAAGTACAAGCTTCTGTAGTATTTCTAAGTGTAAACACACTACTTGCACTGAATACACTACGTGCACTAGTACAATAGTGAAATATGGAGGAAGTACCAGCATGTAATGACATGTAGCACAATCTAATGGACTGACAATGGAGTGGCAACCGTTCATCGGTGGGTCATAATATCAGAACTAGTTCATTGTTTGGAAAACAAACTGAATACACCCTCTACTTTGCACCCTGTCAAAATGGGAGCACTTTTATTGGAAATAGCTGTGCATTGTTTTGCTGAACATATGGAGAGCGGCATATGGGGAGCTGATTTTTTTAATGGTTGTCTTCAGTTGTTAATATGCCATCCTGACCACAGAGCTCCTGAGCTCACTCTGGTCTGTGGCCAACACCCAGCTACCCTATTAAAAGCTCCACCACCCTTCTTCTGACCTCCTTTCCCCAGAAGCTCCCCCCCCACCTGCTCCTCTTTGTAATAATAGCCTGAACTAGATCACATGGGAAGGGCAGGGTCACTCTAAAGTACAGAATACCCACTGTAATCACATATATCTTTCTGCCATGTGAAACGACTTCAAGTGAAATTTCAGCTAAAAAGTAAACTTAAATGTATTATGCAGGAGAAAAATGTACATGAGATAGAACAATGCACAGCCAGAGTCTTGAAACCAGAGGATAATACACATTCATTTTTAATGTTGATGCAGTGTTACAGCTGCAAACCCCAGTTTCTTACGAAACATTGTATTACTAAGATGAATCGAACACTTCTTGAAAGAGGTTAAAATCATCTCAAGACTAAAGTGCTTTTGGGAAGCTCACCCTGAGCTATTTTAGCAGTTGCTTTTTCAAGGAGAATGTTGATCTTATTTTTTTATTCCTTCTGCTTTAATCAAGCCCTTAAAGTCCTTTGCTCTGACAATGGATGTTCTCACACAAAGTGCATCGCTTTCAGAAAAAAACAGGGCTGACTAGGGCACAAGAATCAAACTACTCTTTCTTTGTAAACTTGCAGGCCATGCAGTATTAGTTATGAGAAGCAATTTCCCCCAGTACAAAGAGGGTCAGTATTGGGGTCACACTGTTTCATTGTGGTATTCTTGTGGAATTATCCAGAATCAAGGAAAGCTGTTTTATAAAATTCTGTCTAATCATCCTAAGGGGCTTTTCAGAGGTGCAAGTTCACTGTGCAAAGCTCATGAAAGAGCAGTCTTCTAGAGATAAAATACATACACACGCTTTCATTCTCTCTCTCTCACTCTTTCTCTCTGTCTCTCTGACACACACATAGACACACACACACTCACCTTATCTAAAAACGCACTCACACTACTGAGCTGTCACACAAGCATCACATGGTGGATTATCCTCTTACAGCAGTAGAGTCCATGACAGTGCTGGTTAACTGTACTTGGTAGACCGAGCGAACACTTCACTTCAACAGTAGCCCATACAGAAACATGAAAATCATATCTTGAGTGCAGAAAGCCATTATGTAGCATAGAACAGAATTATAAAGTCATGTGTGAAGTTTATTTTTTAAAAATGTCTTAAAAACCTTCATCAGGGTGATAAATGTTTGGTGTGTATGCTTTTAAGAGGCATTCCAGCTAGAATCTCAATTAAAATTATTTGTTGTCTTAGAGTGGCTTTCTACCAGCATAAGCGTTCCTTATCTGGGCCGGAAACATTCGATTTGATTTATGGAGTAAAAACGCGCTGGGAATATTCCTAAGGTGTGGAAATACATATCACATAATGACTGTATGGCTGGCATCCCACTTTAATGTGGTTTATATCTGGATACGCGTGTAAAACGTTGATATTTTAAGCTTAATTAATGTTTCGGGTGAGTCGCTCCAGTTCTGTCAATCCAGGATTCCACGAGGAATTTGATCTAGCCTCCATTAATAAGTTTGTCACATGTTTCTAATTTACTTTTTCGGACTCCTATACTTAGTTGCACACAAAGGCGTTCAGTAGCAGGGTCCACTTTATGCAAACACACTTTTTCTGTAAAATGCAATGGCCGCTACACAGAATATCGCAGCATTTTGATCAGGAAGGCCTTGTCAGGAAGATTTGTCTGTAGTTATGCATGTTTTGTAGCTTCGAAGTAGACTGTTTTATGCCTCTCAGAGAAAAAAAAGCCTTTTATCCTGAAATAGCAAACAGTACTGTGTGTGGAGGGGGTGGGAAGTTGTAAGTCTGTTAGTGCCAATTAGAGAGCACAACAAGAGAGTGAGTGTTAGCGAGTGGGAGACACACTGACCTGAAGCTTCCTCCTGTATCGATAAACATTCGTCTGATAGATCCCTCAATGGTCCATTACAGGCTGAGAGCAAGAGGGTGAAAAAGTAAGTAAGGGACCCAGAAATACACCTTTTAAAAATAAAAGTTACTAAATGTTCCTTCTGTTGAACATACAGTTCTGGGGAAAACCTTTCACTGGTAGAGAACCCAGTGGAGAGCATTAAGGAGCTAGAAGGCCTTGCACATTAGATTAACCACCAACATAATTAGGAAGTGACAGTGGAATTAGGCAATCAAATTATGATTTCAAATGGGTGGGATCAATTTCATGTGAAAGGCCTTCTTGAAGTCCTAGATATGTCAATGACTGGGAATATGAGCCGTTAAAAATGGAAAGCAGTGGCACCATCTCTATGTCAGGACTCTTAGCTGAAATAGTCGCTGGAATTTTACAACACAAATGGCCAAATATATGTTAATACATATTACAGGCTTCAAATAAAACACATAGAGCAACAATCACATGCAGATGTTGGGTAGTACCACTGGTGGAACCTTAATTCAGTCGTATTCTTGAAATGTTCTTACGGGAACCAACAGTGGTTCTTCCTGCATGTTTAGTTTTAAGAAGAAAATGAGAGAGGATAACATGAAGGCAGGAATAAGAGAAGTAGAAGATGTGGATGTATAAAGTGTAGGGCAGTGTAAGTTTAAGAAGAGAGTACACAATAGATGAGGTGGGCAAAGAAAGACATGAACAATGCATTTGTTTTTTAGTAAGAAGTGAATTTAGAGAGCAAGGGGGAAATTTATCGAACGAGAGAAAGACATTTGGGTGGAGGCTGCTGATAGTGAGAGCCTCCTTAACAAGCTTGCATTCCAAGCCACTGATCATTTTGACCTAACAGCCTTTAATGTCTGCCAGCACTCACACATACACTCGCACTGACACACTTGACACCCCTAATCATCTCTGAGATGTCAGCACACACACACGGGCCGCAGCGGTCAGGCCGGCCGTTCAGCTCATCTCGGCCTGGTGTGAAAATCAACACACGCGCACACACACTCCGCCTAAGAAGATGATTAATGGGCTCTAATCAGCAACGCACTGCCTGCTCCTCTCACCCCGGGGGAAGAGGGCGAGATACACACCCACGCGAAGATACACACCCTGCATCATCCAAACAAACGAGTGTCTTTTCGGAGAGTCTGTACTGAATATGGCTTCTGGAATTAGCTCAGCTCCAGGCTGGGTTGTCTGGCTCCTGGATTTGGAAAGGCCTAAGCTTTGGAAGAAGCTGCATCACGTGGGCCGAATGCTCAGATAAATGAATAGAAGTCGATGCTTGTATACTAGCTCATATACTACTCAGTCAGGTTTTGCACACACTGACATTTTCTACATTTGCCACGCATTTAATATTTACTAAAAATACACTGAGGTTTCTTTGCTGTAAGTAGGTGTAAAGTATGTTCACCATTTAAGTAGCTTTATTGGCCAAAACATGCCACTTTTTATTTGGATAAAAACATAAAAAAAACATGCGGTGGATATTTGCGATTTCTGTGAATTTGCAGGGGTTTCTTCGGTCTTAGAAAAAATCCGTGAACGACCGAGGCCGTGAACTCTGAACCGCAACTTCGCAGGGGAACACTGTACTGATTAATAAATCTGTGCCTGCTGTCTTAGAGAGTCTTAATGAATCACAGTTTGGTGAATTCCTTGTTTAGACACATCTGCGTCAGTTTAGCAGTTAATTACAAGGTTTAGTTGGTACATTTGAGCAGTGAAATAGCAAAACCCTCTTAGACCTTGTTTACACCTGGCCATTTCAGGTGACTAGTATCTGGATTGTCACCTGATAAGATTTTATCCATGTGAATTTACACTCTACTACGTTGTGCTGAAGAGTATTCAAGTCAACTTGCATGCAACAACCGCTTGTGTTACTTATTTTTCTTTTTTGTTCAAACAAAAAGCACAGTGTTGTGCAATACAGTGTTTACAGGAAGAGACAGTTGAGAATAATTATCCCTGTGTGTCATTTCCACAATGAACCATGTGTGTTAAAACGAGGCAGTGAAAAACAACAAGGCGAGTTATAGTTGAACTAAACTGGTGTTTTATTTGAGCTAACTGGCTCATCCAGGGTAAATTAATTAAAATGAAACTCACATAAGGAGATAAACTGATGCAATGCTGGATTAAGTGATAGCATTCTAAAGGGCGGTCTCTTCTAGAAGCAGGACTGTAAGGGGAGGCAGCATCACAGTATTGGGAGGGGATTTGGTTCCTGAATGTGCCATGGAGATATGAATTCATTTACACTGCTGCAACATGTGGCTCAAATGCATGTTACATCTACTGAAGTGGTATAAGCAGTCGTTTTAGTCTGTGCCTCGCGGTCATTGGCCTCAGGATAGGTCCGGGTACCTGCGACCCTAGTAAGGATTAAGCGGTTACAGAAAGTGAGTGAGTGTGTCTTGCATGTGGTTACCTCTTCATTTTTATATGCCTTTTTCAGATATAATCTTGATACTCAGGGCACATGAAGTGACCAGGTGTAGACAGAGCCTTGGACTCTAGACAGACCAGTGGTTGATGTTTCATTGTCTCCCACCAAGTATTTTGTGACCTCTGTGCTCAGAGTGATTTCACTGATGGAACAGCATTGAATGTCTGTCTGGAGTTTGAATGGAAGGTTTTCTTTTCTCATCGTTCTCTCATGTTCAAGGCAAACTTCTGACACAGTCCCAAATTAAACTTATTTTTAAGTGTGTTTTGTGTGTCTTTACTCACATTGTTATATGCTTCTGATTCTCAAGAAATGACCGAGTATAGACAGAGGCTTAGACTCTGAACAGACTAGTGGCTGAAATGTAATTCTCTCCCACCAAGGACTTTGTGACCTCTGTGCTCAGGGTGATTTCACTAATAAAACGGCATTGGATGTCTGTCTGGAGTATGAAAGGAAGGTTTTTGTTTCTCCTCTTTCCCTCCTGTTGAAGGCAACCTTCTGATGCAGTCTCCAATAAAATTATTTTTCTGTTTGTTTGAACAAAAAAAATCACAATTCAGTCTTTTCTTACTAGATGACATTAAAGATGATAGGGTACTATAACTGTACTGTGTTGTTTAGTGCCAAAATAAAACGTGTTATTTTTTTGTGGTAATGATAGTAGCACTAGTACCTCTGACTTATCTCTGTGTACGCTTTTATAATATTAAAAGTAGAGCTGCATGATATAGACATATTATCATTACTACAGTATTGTGATGTTGATGCCTTTTAAATGATTAAAGTACACATGTCATCACTTTTCTGGAATTTTAAAAAACCTTCAAGTTTATAAATATTACATTTACCTCCCCCATCCATATAGTGCGTGTGTAGAAAATAAGCCCACGTTCAAATAATAGTTTTTGTGATGTAACAAAACCAACACCGGCTACAGCAGTTTAGCCCCATCCATACCTGCACTGATTCGCCAACAACTTTAATGCTAAAACTGAGACTTTGGTTGAATTACTTAAAAAACTTGATTCATCAGAACACCCAGTAACTCACCTGGAGCTGTGATTGGTCGCCATGTCAGAAATACTGTGATTGGTTAGAGGCTCATTTGCATAATGCAGCCTTCTTCGACATCAGTGTTGCAGAGACAGATGTTGCGATAATGATTAACGGACAATGCATTGTACAGCCCTAATTAAAAGTCATTTTTCAGAGGGCTCCTAACTCCTAAGCAGATACGAAAAGTAGTCCCGTCCATGAATCCCATGTCTTTTCTGCCATTAAGATTGATTGAAGAAGACAGGGAGCGCATGGGTGCTATACACACCTCACTATACACTGTCATTTCAGTACAGCGGCAGTCACACCCCACTGACATTTACACACACACACAGACATACACACCAACACACACATTATGCATGAATACATATGTGTGTGAACACAATAAAAGGCCAGCAATGTCATCTTTACTCTGCCTTTGATACCAAAGGTGACAGAGTTGCAGAGGTGTGTGTGTGTGTGTTTGTGGGTGGGTGGGTGGTTGTGCGCCCGGGCGTGTGTGTGTGTGTGTGTCTGCACCTATTTATGTGTGTTCATGGGGGTCTGTGTGTGTCGGTAAGTCAATAATTTTCTCTAGATATGTCTTTTATGTGGTGAGACAGCACCCTAGTGAATCTGATGAGGGATCTGTGTGCAGCCATGGGGAATGTGTATGCCCCAGGCAATACCAAGTTCAACAGGAATGAGCCAGAGCCAAGAGTGGAATGATAACAACCACTCTACCTTATTGCCTATGCCATCACTTCACTTCAAAAGATACAAGATAGATTTTTTAGCTTCAGCTCGAGAACTATCGTATGTCTCCAAATACGTAAGAAGAGACAACCAATTTGAAAGAACATCATCAGAAAAAAAAAACTTTGCTTTGCTTTAGTACCACTAAATAATGGCCAGAGAAATGGAGACGCTTCCGTTTCTAAAAGGGCTCATTAGCTTAATTGACTCTTAGTAGCTTCAGTGCAGTTGAGCTCAGGTGGGAAGTATAAAATATATGTTGCTAAAAGAATCCTCTTATTTGGAAAGTGTTGGGGTTAAGGGGGTAACCTTTTCTCTTCACTTTATCTTTTATTTGACAATGATGAAGCTACAATGTATACACTGTTACTATATAATCATCTTAAAATGACCGGAATATATTTTTTTTCCTAACTACATCTAGTGATAATCACAAGATGTGGTTACCAAGATGCTACAACTGCTGCTATTACCAGTGTTGTTACTACATTTAAAAATATTATTGTTTTTTTGGTCTGGTAATCTGTAGACATACCCAAACAGCTAAGTAAACACCATGAGTTAAAGCTTAATGTGTGTTAACAAACAGACACAGTTTACTAAAAGTTGTAGCATATTGTTATCTTTATGGATTAGCATCTTCTTGTAATATCCAGGCTGTTGCTAATTTTTGAAGGTCAGGGCCTCAGCCAATATGTAGTGAGATATGTCATATTTAAGTTTCTTTCATACTGATGTTGCCTTAATTTCTTTTCACTTAGAAAAGAAATTGTATATGTAAGGCTCAGACCAACACAGAAGCACAAAGTAAAACAGGCAGCAGTAAATTAGCAGAATACAAAAAGTAGATACTGGGGGGCCTTGAGTTACAACTGTCTCAACATACGACGTTTTGAGTTTATTACGCTCACTCCCGCTCCCACTCCCACTCGGCTTACACCATTAGCCTCATACTTACGGTTGTGCGGTGGAAGAATACACAGTAATTCGGCGTATGAGTGAGGGTATTAGCCTTTTCCTTTTTCTGTGGCTTAGTTGTGGTCGGTAAGTGACTTTGGCTAGGGTGTGTTTCAACTGAGTCTAGAAAAGCAAAAAAGAATTATTAAACAGAACAAAGGGGCGAGACAGGAAGCCGAGCTGAGAAAAAACAGGCAGGGTAATACAAACTGGAAAAATCTAGTAAAAAGAGAAACAAACACTGGGTATGCAGGAACAGTCGAGGACAATAATTCGCAAATCTGAACACGGGATATTTATGTCCATTGATTAGGTTCATGTGATTAGAACTCTGGTGAATTCGATCTAGTCATTTGGAGTTCTGGGCAAAAGAGGCAAGTCTGGGGTTTCTGTTCTGACGAGATCTGACAGTGTAATTAAAACAACAGGTATGTAAGAGAGAAGACTCAATATAAAAAATAAAAACATATGAGGTTAAGACAGTTTTTGCTACCACTGGACATCATAAGTTTACATTGTAGCCTCAGTCTTCAGATCTACAGTTTTGCCTCTTGGGAGTCTATCTTTTGTTGTCATTCTACTGTAAGTAATATGGCCCTAAGTCTTGGCTTAAACCCTTTTCTGTGCCTCTGTTTTTGTCCCTTATCTTCTTACCCTGGGCAGAAACAGACAGGCTATCTCAGCATTTACAGCTTTGCTTTAGATCTTCAGTTCTGTATCTGATTTCTACTCTAAAAACACACATGTTGACATTCATATACAAATACTCCTGCATCGCTGTGAAAACATAAAAACACCTGGACACTCTGAGGTTGCCTCTGATCTCCCTCTTGCTCTTCCCTTACTTTGTAAAAACAAGCCTTGTTTTGTCAGTGATGAGGACGAGGCTGTCGCTTCTCTCTCACTCTGTCCGTGCCAGAGGAAGCCCTATTGGCGCGTGCCAATGCCCCAGGACAGAGAGAGAATACCCAATATGCATATTATTCTAATACCCAGCGCCGGTGCCCAGAATCCGCCGGCATGATCGCGTAATGAATGCTGCGCCTTGTAGGCCTCGAACATAAAGCCGTGTGTGCCTCACCAATGAATTATTCATTCCTGCCTCAAGGCAGCAAATCAGCCAGGCAACAGCTAAGAAAATTAGCTACCAATTAGTGTTTATTTACGTGATAGCTGGAGAAAGTTTCTCCTCCGCAATTTTTTTTCCTCCGTTTCAGATTGCTTGACTTGTGCCAAGGAGACGTCGTAAACAAAGCGTAAAGTTCCTAGATGTTTTTTTGCTGACCTTGAAATGGAGAGAGCAGAAAAAAGAGAGAAGGAAGGAGGTAGAGAGGTAGGGGGGGAAGAAGACAGCTGGAATCAGATCCATGGCATCTCTTTTGCTGCATCTCCCAGTGAGATTGGCCAGATTAGCGAGGTGTGTGTGTGTGTATGTGTGTTTTAGTTTTACTGGGGTTACAATTGTGGCTAGATTTAGGATAAGGGATATGTATTTTATTTCTATTTTTCTACCTATACTGAACGTAAAAAGAATGTATCCAAAATCAAACCATTAGTTTAACCCCAGTAAATAAAATAGAAGCCCAGGTTCTAACATTGTATAAATACAACTGTCTGTGTGTGTGTGTGTGTGTGTGTGCGCGTGTGTGTGTGTATCTGTGTGTGCACATCCATCCATTCTGATCTTCTATCTCGGACAGATTGATCAGCCCTGGGACCGAATGATTGTGCAGCGCCTTTGTTGACCACAAAGACCCATTGAAGAGTTTTGATGTTTCCTCAGAATCGAGCTTCTGCTTCCCCAGACTCCTTCCAAACCTCCCTGTTCTCCCCCTCCTGTCTGATGCTGCTCCTAAACCCTCTGCTCCTCTGGCCAAGGCCTCACGCCAGGCAGCATTAGCAGTCTGGTTGTGTGTATGTGTATCGCCAGGGCCGTGTGTCTGGTTAACCCCAGGGTTTTTCGTGTTGAGACCCAAAGCTCCCTGCCAAGCAGGAGCACCCCGGTGCCAGTGATGGAACACGCTCATAGCACATTAAGAGAGATTAGATATAGTTACACACAGACCCAAAGATTAAAAATCCTCTTTATGCCACAGCCTTGAAGCTTGGAGATTGTGTGTGTGTGTGTGTGTGTGTGTATGAGTGTGTGTGAGGGTACACATATTTGTCTGTGTGTGTGGTTTCTTTAGGGGTATGAAGCATCCAGATTGTCCTTCATCTGACCTAGAATATGTCTGAAAGATGCTCTGCCCACCTAAAGTTCAGGGACTTATTGACTTTCTTTTGAAATTTTCTAAGTACTGCTGTTCACTGCTAGTTTTGTTCATATAAAATAGATATTTGCTAATTGTATGTGTAGTGCTATGGGTAGGATAAACCATTTTCAGAGTCTGGTACGGTGCAAAACAAGTTTGCGTGGGCTTAACCCATGAGTTCTTTGTCGAGGGGCCCATGAATTAAAAAATGAATTTGTCCTTGGAAATCTTATGCTTCCCTCCCAGTCCATGCAGGCCTAATATAAATAACTAATAAAATGAGATATTTGGAATGAATAGTATTTTAGGATGTCACATTTACATATAGTAAGGGGCAAATGCTTCTATTTTCCATTATTTTCTAATCTAATACATTTTTCATTGAATTTCAGAATTTCTCAGTGGTTGGTGTGTCCCTCTTTTGTTTTAATGATCTTGTACACTCCAATTGGTTTCACCAGTTGAATGAACTCTAATGAGAAGAGCAAATCCACCTGAGAATCGCCTGAACACATGCTTCGATGAAAGGGATAAGATTAAAAACGACCTGATCAAAGGCCTTGGTCAATAATTTGCTTACACTTAAAGAGTTACCTAGAAGTGCAGACACTGAATATTTCTTCTTCATTTTTTCTTGTCAAAAGTCTTTTAAAAAATTCACAACCTCCTGTTTATTCTCAGGTTAAAGTGAAACGAATGCCAGAATTTGAATATGGTTTTGAAGTCTACATGACATGAATTAGTTTGAGAAGCCAGCTTTAGTCCAGTATATAAAGCGGTAGTAAACACAACAGTGTAGATACCGTTTCTCCATCTTTCTCTGGAATACAACAAGAAAAAAACCTCAGCAAGAAAGAAAGAAGCAACCAGTTTCGGAAGCCCTATCGGAAAAAAGCATGAGAATACAGACATACAAACCATTCACACTCATAATGGTCTGCTTGTAAGGATAGAGCTGACTTTCTTTTTTATGCTTTCCAGAAACCGAAACACACACCAGTGTGGAAGTATCTTAGTCCGGGCAGGCGTCTGCCTGGGTGCATCTTGTCACAGAATGTCTGGATTGTGCTTTGCGGCCTGCCTTTGTGTTAGCCAACTTGATAAGTTGTTCTGGCTGATAGAACACGTCCCTCTCTCTCTGTCTCTGCCGCTCTCTGTCTCTCTGTCTCTGTATTTCTTTGCCTTTCTCATTTTCCTTCTTACTCCCCCTTCTCTCTGTCATTCTTTCTTTTTCTGCCTTCTGTTGTGGTTTTGCTTTTCTGTGCTCCATTCATGAGAGCGCCAGTCAGAAGATGTGTGAGTTTGTGTGTGTGTGTGTGTGGTCGCCTGGCTGGCGTGTGGCAATGAATAGAGCAGCAAGAATAGAGGGTGTTGTGGCGTTGAACTTGAGTTGAATGCATGCAGGCTTGCGCTCAGAGGTTTGTATCTTTATCGCTCTCTCTCTCTTTTTCCCTTTCTCTGTCTCTCTTTCTCTCTCTCTTGCTTGACCCTTTCACCTGCCTCATTTGTTCCCCCAATCCTGTTACCGCAGTGTCAGGTAAACATAGCTGAATGCCCTGATGTCAGGCTGTGACGTTGCTGTGGAGAAGGACCTGTCATCCAATTCTCCAGCCAATTAATTGATAAGATGTTTGGAGGTTCTCTCAAGGGAGCAGAGAAGGAGTTGTGAATGGCAGTGCTGCGATTGACAAAGCAGCTTTTTTAGCCCTTATCGCAGCTGCAATAGCTGTTCAGCCCCGTGCTCATTTCGCTCGCTCATTCACCCCCTGAAATGGCAGTTGAATAAAAGTGTTAAATATAGTAGTTTTTAGGGTGATAATAGGACAGAGAGACAACACTGACAATTTCTCATTAAGTATCCTTAGTTAGTTGAGTCATATCTAGTTTTTTAAAGAATATTATTTGGTCAGATTTGTCATTTGTCAAGACATTTTTCATTTCCAGCAGTTACAGTTTTTCCTCCTCATTTTTCAACTCTAGAAGATACTTTAGTGGGCCAAGGATTAAGATCTCTGTGAGATATGAAGCTGCCACCAAATCTTGTTGAGCTATCTGTCACAAAAGCCCATACAAAGCAACGCTAACTGCTCAATTCTGTCTGTTTCACAATATAGATCGTTCAGATTGACTGTTATCTACCAACCAATGAAAGACAACTAGGGACTGAGTGTGGCTGTGGAAGGCACTTGAATTTAACATAGCTAATTAGCTAACAATATTCTACATGAGTATAGTCCCCGGTATTTGATTACTCAAGTTTTTTTTTGCAATACAGACATGTCTTGACATGTTGACATATCAGATAAAAGATCAAAAGTTCATGGTTGCGTCTGTATCAGGCACAACTTCACTGTCGACTTCAAAGTATATTACTAATAAATCACATGCCACCAGTCCAGCAGTGTTTTGTGCCAGTAGAGTTAGAAGAAAAGTGATGCTTCATGTTTAGTTGAGACTGTTGCTGGAAATTAGCAGTACAGATGGGTATGCTTATTTGGATTTAGACAAAAGCTTCCAGCTTCATGCTTCCAACTTTGTGGACACAGTTTGGGGAAGAACCTTTTCTATTCCAGCATGACTGTGTCCCAGTACACAAAG
>JBBPCY010000039.1:32817368-32831896 GCA_037974405.1 Brachyalestes nurse
CGTACTCTAGAGCGCGTGTCTGTCGCGCGTGTGTGCTTGTTTGTGTGTGTGTGTGTGTGTGTGTGTGTGTGTGTGTGTGTGTGTGTGTGTTTGGCATTGACAGATGGCTGCTGTAATGCTGTAAACAGACTGGCAGAGAGTTAGCTGCATGGTGGAATAATATGACACTGGAGTGCTCCTGACAGGTACTTTGCAAAACTGTTAACACCAAGATTCTGAAAGAGGTGGGCATTCTTGTTTGTATGCAAAGATTTTGGGAGTAAATTAATAAAGAACCCCGTGAATGAGTACACTTCTGTAGTATTGGGCTTTAAACGAGTGTGCGTAAAAGGTTCGTGTAATATTTTAGTCATTTAAATGTAGGATTGTCTTTTTTTGTTTACTTGAATGTGTCTCTAAATTCATGCACCACTAAACACATATATTCAGGTCATAGTAGGCCGTACACTGCAGATGGCCAAAAGAGAATTCAGAATGATCCAGCTTTTCCTCTTCAGCATCTGGATCTGTGCATATTTAATCACTCCAGAGCACTCCAGGCTACCTCAGTCACGTCTAATCATTAAATATTTTCTTGTATAGTCAGATTTGCCTCCCAGTAACCCAACCAGATGGCTACGCTGCCTAAATATTCATAGTCACTTTGGAAAAAAAAATGAGACGTTTTGTTCGCTTTCACAGCTGAACGTTGCTTCTCGACTCGGTGTTAATTTGAACCTGGAAGTCTGTGCAGAGATTTTTGGAGTAAATAAGAACCAATTTACTGAAACAGAGCTCCAAAAATTGAGTGTCGTTGGAGTCTGTTTCTCTTTAATAGAAAAACTTTCTTTCCAAGATTAAATATAGGCTATGTTGAACGCTTTTTGGCGATATTATCAAGCTAATCAGTGGTATTTGCCTGGAGGGTTAATTCAGTTAAATGAGGGGATGTCAAGGGACCTGGTTTGTAGGTAAAGACCATTTTTCGAGGAGATATCAAAAGGAAAACAGAGCCAGGTGTGTATGTGCATGTGTGAGTTTGTGTGTTTGTGTGCATGTGTGTGTGTGTGTGTGTGTGAGAGAGAGAGAGAGAGAGTGAAAGAAATAAAGAGGAAAAATGAGCACAGAGTGTGACGCAGACAGGAATAGTACACACACACACACCCCATGCAACTTCACTGTCCCATAAAGCAGCGGAGTATTAGCTCCACGATGTGTGTCGTTATGATGGAACAGTCAATGGGGAAAATAGGTCAAGAGCCTTCATACAATAATTGGATTTAATAATTCAAAACATTAATGAGGCTTTAGGACTGGCGGGTAGACCTCGTTTTGTTTTGGGCACAATTAATTCATGCCACCCAACTCTTGAAATTTGAATCAAGTCAGGTGTGAAATGTTATTTGTCTTGTTTCATTCTGTCATCAGTTAAAGATGGAGAACAGGTCTCTCTGCAGCACGCAGCAGCAGCTACCGGGGGGGGAAATCCAAGTCTCTTGAAAAAAAAAAAGAAGTCTAAAGTATATTGTGAATGACATGTTAACAATCCACTAACAAACATGATGCTTGGAAATGTAAAAAAGCTGTGGTTTTCAGATTGTATTAAAGTGATGCGGCTTGGCAGGAGATCCAAAAAGAATGTTTATTATTCCTTCACAGCTCAGTGGGTTACAGCCACGCACAATAGCTCCGGTGTTTATGAGTCAGACAGAAATGCGCTAGCTGGGGTTTAAAACACTGCACAACAACCGAATACATTTTCATCATCTGAAGTTGCTGGCATGAACTAGCATAGGGTTAACATGGCCGTAAAATCAGATCGCTGTTATGTTTGTTTTGAAAATACTGTAAGTGATGCGCATGCTGATAACGTATACTTCTCTAAATCTGATCAGTGCAGAAGTTTCCAAATATTTTAGTTTTTCTTAGATTTTTACACCAACTCCAATTACAGTGTTACGAAGGCTGTTTGTGCTTGTTAGCTACAATACTCTCTTTAAAAGCTAGAAACTGCACAGCAGTTCTTATGCTGCATTCGAAACAAGTATAGAGGGTCCTTGAGTTGCAACAGTCTCAACATACAACGTTTCAAGGCTCACTCCCACTCCTACTCCCACTCGGCTTACACCGTTAGCCTCGTACTTACGGACTACGTGGGCAAACTAGTTTGGTTGCACGCGGTGGAAGAATACGCGGTAATGGGGCGTATGAGTGAGGGAGTTCTCCTTTTCCTTTTTCTTTGGCTTAGTTGTGTTTTATGATTTTACAACTGTGTTAGGATCGGTAAGTGACTTAGACTAAGGTGTGTTTCGACTTCGGGTTACATCACTGTCGAAGGAACGGATCTGTAGCGTAACTCGAGGACCCCTGTAATTGCAAACCAGTCTGGACTAACTAGGTGAAACATTTTTACTGGAGAGTCATACGTGGCTCTGGAAAAGTAGATGAACTGCGCAATACTGAATGCAGTGTCACTCTTCTACAGCCTCAAATTCCAGGCGATATCGGCTAGAATTAGATAACCACTGCTGCGGAACCGGTCCTCCTTTCTTTCCTGGCAGATCTGAGCCACAGCTGTGTCCAAAAAACAAGGCAGGGATTCTAACAGGTTCTGCTGACAGACAAGAAAGGGTTTGCGTGGAAGCCAAAAATATAACATCAAGGTATTACAAGACATTTTCAAGTTACTTGATATACGTGATATGATATTTAAGCTCATCAAACAAAAGCAAACAGCCAGTGCTGACAGTAAAAAAAAAAAAAAAATCAAAACTAATAGCGTTCTCATCGTAGTGAAACACACAGGTGCTTAGTGTTTGTTAAGCACTTACAACACCCACAATATGCTCAGAAATGCATTTTGTGATATATTGATTGATTGATCACAATACAATAAATTGTTATACATTATAATGTCTGCAGATAAGAGATGGGCAACTTTTTAAAATGTGCTTTTACCAGGCATCCTTGTATCCACAAGTCATCTGATATATAGACTAACTTTTACATGACTGCCACCTCTTAATAGCTTGTTACAAAAAACATCTTGACCACACCCTCACTTAAAAAAGTGCTTGGGCTCAGAGCCGTCATGATCCCATTGGTACTGAAGCAGCGTGCAGTTTATAAAAGTAGCTTCTACAATCTGATCAGACTTATCATCACCATTGTCCAGCACAAGCTTTGTGACCCCAGTAGTCAGGCTAAGCCCTCTCAGTCTTCTTTTGTGTGTGTATTAGTGTGTGTGTGTATGTGTGTGTGTGTGTGTGTGTGTGTGTGTGTGTGTGACTGATCTTGCTCTGCTCCACATCTCGTCCCCAGGCTGGAGCAGGATTAATCTCAGTCTGGCCACTTCCCGCTCTGCTTGGTTCAGGTTAACCAGAGTGAGTTTGAACTGTGGAAAGAAGCAAAACCCCCAAACCCCTGAAACATGCCTGTGGAAACCCCTTAGGGGATTAGGATCTCAGTATCCACACCTGGGCACCCCTGAGGGAGGCTCTGAACGGCCCACTGACCTGTAGCTTCCTTACAAGGCGGAAAGCCGTTTACTGTGAGGCCCTACAGCAGAAGCCAGCACTTTCTGCTCTGTATGACTTTGAACGCTGACATGGATTTGTTTCGAATACTTTTCTGTTGTAGACCTATGAGTTTCGTAGTCTTCAAAATATTAAGGTAAACATTTCCTGACTTTAAATTTACTATAGCTCTTATCCAGAAGCTTTGTATGTCTGTGAAGCTGTTATTTTTGCAACCGTATATAACCTTAGACTGCTGGGGTATAACCATTCACAAAATTTGGAGTAATACAATACAGTGTTGCTCCAGTTCAGTGCACTTTTCTAGCTATATCAAACACAAGAAGTGACTGAAAATACGTTTCTTGTTAGTTTTTTACTTCATTAGAGCATTCGGTAGAATTTGTTACAATATTTGACAATTATTATGTTATACACATATCATGTAGAGTAACCCAGTTTTGTCTGATTCAGACAGGTTTCTTAGCAGCACAGAAACAAAACGATGTTTTTTTTATAGAGCTCCCTGTCTGACATGCCACCAGCTAATATTAGTTAATGGTTAAGGCATAAGCCAATATACAGTAATACAGTACAATATAATACAATACGTGTGCTTATTAAAGGATATATGTTAATAACATGTAGCCTAGTATACTTCAGCTAAACACATTTATTACAGATCAAGTAATGTGGTCAAGAGAAAAAACAGTTATAAGCGAAACACAAAAAAGAGCACTCAGGGATTAGTCCAGTGTCATTGTCAGTGTAATGAGCAGTGTATGGTGGGCTGTCTGAAGGGTTGCTGTGAATATAGTTTTTTTTACTTTTTTCTACTTGTCTGCTCGTTCATCCCTTACATAAAAACGAATTAATTGTCTTTCTTTAAATTGGGAACTATATGATATATGTGTTATGCCCCCTGTGACTGAGAATGGCGGAATTTGTTTCCAGCTTAAGAGTTCTGCAGTCATGGCGGTGGTACTGTGAGTCTGAATAAGGGATGCTTACCATCCGTGAAAACAGTCGACACGTTGGGTAACTCACAATTCCCATGGATGTCTTCACCCTTCGGTGCTGGGAAAGCCTCTGCATTGCAGAGATCACAAGATTTCTAGTTCACTTGCTCGTGACGAATTGCACCACCTTTTCATTTTATGCCTCCTAATTTTATAAATCTCCAAAGTGGATGCCTTTTTTTTTTTTTTTTGCCGCACCTAAATATTTAACCTTGAATTATTCCTTCTCCTGTTCACCGCGAGAGAAATTGATCAAGAGAGACATGAAGACGGAAAAGGGGGAAAAAACAGGCATTTGTTCCAGATCTTAAAGACAACAAAGCATGTTAATGTTCTTGTTTATCTTCATGATCAAACATAATCAGTTTCCCCCCGGAGATGAAATCTCATCAGAGTAATTTCTGCCACTGTAACTTTGCACATTTGACAAATTAGACTCGGGGAGCACAGGCAGAGTGAAAGACAGAAAGGAACGCAGAAAAGCAAAGCAGTGAGGAAAAATAGCCCTGTTATCAGGATGCTAAGTCTTTCCTTCCTTTGTTTTCAGTCTTTGGGTTTTTGTGGGTTTCTTGGGGCTTTTGAGGCAGATTAAGGGGATGGTCCTAAAGGCCCAACCACCCTTGGACTTGCGACGGTTTGTTAACTCTGGAAACCCAGGGTTAGTGTTTGGGGGTTTGGTTGGTTGATATCAGGAGGAAGTAGGGATTCCAGTTTTTCATCCAGCAGCCAGGCCAGGTGGTCTGGGCTCCCATGTCGAATAGGAGAAATAAAGGCTGCTTTTGAAGCGGGACCGTATCGAGCAGTCCCCTTCTAGACAATCAATATAGACCCATATGCCCTACGAGAGGCAGTGAAACCACACGAACGGAAAGGAAGAATCACTTCAGCCGTAAAAAGGCATCGTCTGCCAGGGCAGAAGAAAACAAGATAAATATAGTTATCATGTTGCATCTGTCATGGCAAGCCGCACGATTCCGAGATGAGGAATCCGGAATGTTCTATTGTTCTCCCCAGGCGATGGTTCTGGAAGGATCCATTGTCTGCATGTTTCTGCTCTGAGGAAGGAGGGACGAGAGGTTGAGGAGAATGGGACGCGTATGTGTTAAGGTTGAGGGGTGTGGGGGGGGGTGTTCGATTGCTCCTCCTGCTTGTTTTTTATTGTCTAAATTGAAGCTGAGCCACTAGAGGCGGTTGGTGGGGTGCGGGCTAGCTCTCATGCATTCACATGAGCACAGACAGGACACTCACACACACAGCGCGCCGCATCAGCATTCAAGCCCCTGCACCGGAGATAGGGAGTACAAGCGTGCCAAATCATGGTCAAACAGACCCACCAAATTGATCTCAAATTGCCCCCCATCAGACCTAGCCAACTAGCCAACATTAGATCTCAGACAGTCTGCCTCATGCTTAACGAAGAAACAGCTATACTTGAACAGCACATTGACACTTGAGAATTTTCTTTCCATCGTTCGAATGGTACCTCTTAGATTCCGAAAGATGTAGCACTATATATGTCCATCATTAAATATTGTAGATAAACAATTCCATAGCTTAGGGCACTTTCTGTGGCTAAGAGATTGTTTAACAAGACTCTCTCTCTCCCTTACTCACTCTCCCTCTCTCCTCTTTCTCTTCCTTCTTCTCTCACTCTTCTTCTTCCTTTCGCCGTCTTTCTTTCTCTGTATGCTTTGGCACTTATCAGTCGAAAAGAGAAATGACTGGCTCAGCCAGTGGGCCAGATTATCCGTCCAAATCTCTCGGCCGACTTCTCTGTTTCACAGGGCCAATCGATGGCTCTGAGCGCTCCAGCATGATTGATAATGATATTGAGATTGATCGTTTAAATCCCCACCCCTTCAAGTTCAAAGTCCCCAAACAGAACGTACATCAGTGTGTATACATGCACTTCAGCACCAGCAAGAGTGAGAGCGCGCAAGATGGGGAGAGAGAGGGAGAGAGAGAGAGAGAGACAGACAGAGCAAGACAGAGAGAGAGAGAGAGAGAAAGAGACAGAGGGAGAGACAGGAGCTTGACAGGAGCTGCCAATAGATAAGTGAAATAAGGAGGCGAGTGAAAAGAGCTGGTGGTCCCTGAAGGCCCCTGCGCAGGCGGCTAACCCGCAGCGGCCGTGGAGAGATCCAGCAGGCATTGGGCTTTAAATTACCCAAGATTGGCTGGTGGCGGCCGCCTTTGGGGAGGCACGGCCTTCGTTAAAGAGGAGGAGGCGGTGAGTGGAGGAATGACCCGTGATTTCCTACAGGAGTGGGATCAGGATGGAGGCTGGTAATTGCTGAATTGGCTGAGGGAGGAAGAGGAGAGATTGGTGCAAATATCTTCTGGAAAAATGGAAAGGGAGGTAGAAGAGAGATAGGGATAGGGAGAGAAGAAAGACACTCTGTATAGGGTGTGTACACACATGATATATGGTTTTGGTGTTTTAATTACAGTGATAACATGGACATTAATTCTCCATAATTGAACTGTTTTGACCTTCGTTCTGGTCATTGCATGTCAGGGTTTGTCCCCCTGGTTTTGTTTATGGCTATATTGTCTGAGAGTGAAATGTACTTCACACACACACACACACACACACACATATACACACACACACACACACACACACACACACACTCAGACCTATTGTAATGCACAGAAAAGGTGAGCTCAGTGAATGAAGCATACATTGCTATGTCTCCTACAATCCATAAAATATAATAGATATCACTCCTGGGCACTTGGCCTTTTAAAAACTGTGATCATGGTGCTACTTGATTTCAGGATTAAATAATACAGTTCCTTATAGGCTCTATTTATTCTTGGTGTGTGGGCAAGTATGGTCTACCATTGTTGTGTACGAGCGAGAACTTTTCCCTGCATCTCCTAATGTTAAAAGTTTACTTTTGTTCCAGGTGCAATAACAAAAGGCCTTTTAAGTCTGACTGGAAAATCTTTAGGAGAAATTGGCTCTTCTATTGAGGGGCGGCTGTATTGATTCTTGCCCCTGGCTCGCAGTGCTAAAAAGATGGATAGATTTCTTTGAAATGCTCAGAGTGTGAGGCTCTAAAGACCATTGTGTGTTCTCACACAGGAGCAAACCTGTTTAATAACATATAGCTCCAGCCACCACCTTCCCGTAAGTCGTTTATGGAGCCTGAGAGGTGGGGGAGGTGGAATGAATGCTCCGGGCACAGGAGTCCTCTATCCCTGTAGAGAAAATGAAATCTCTTTAAAGCAGTTCCTCCTCTGACACACACAGGCCTTGTCAATTACTGGACCTGTCGTTAGCGGTTAGCCTCAGTGCCAACCTGACGCCAGGTAAAATAGGGAGAAGTGCTCTTAGGGAAGTGTTGTTCTAACTAATTACTTCACTGTCTTAAACACAAGGCTCTGAGGCTCCTCAGAGCCCCCCGATATCAGGAAATTATTTTTCTATCTCAACTCGGCGATGCTGGAGAAAGGAGGGCCCTGTGCTTCTGTGCTTTTCAATACACTGTTTAGCTGAATGCGAAGATTTTCTTTAGCAAGCTGAAGCTAAGTAGCCATTAGTGATGGAATCTCACCAAGGGTGCAGATTGCAGCTTTGTTGGCAGCGTATCAGGTACTGTTATACATTTTAATGGATTTTAATGGAACAAGATGCATTCAGAGACCGTAGACAGCTGGCAGACAGAAAAGGAGAGTGGGGAGATTCATTTGAATGCGCGATTCTTCCTGGCCCTTTTGTTTTGATTTGCCGGAGTCGGGCCTGTTTGACTCCCCGGTGGTAAATGGTGAAATAATGCATTGGCATTTCATTTCAAGGACAAAGGAAGCGACTTCCTCTGAAATATGACCTCCATTCGCACGCACATACACACACGCACTGCTCTCCCGAGATTGAGTTTGAGACACCTGCGCAAAAGACGAGATTCGCTATTTACAGCGAAATAATTGTATCAGGGGCTGGGAGTGAAGGAATTAGCCCCAAGGACCTTTTCAGGAGGCCTTGGATGGAGCACAATCAATCAATCAATAACTGCTCCAGCAAATAAGGCTGGCACAGGCGAAAGCAAAATAACACAGAACAAACACTTGTTCCATGAGTGGAATGCTAATACTTCCATGACTAATCTTAGCTAATTTAACTGCAGCCTAGCAAGACTTTGCAGTTCTGCATCCCCACTTCATGGTTCTTGTCTGATATCATTACTAGATAAACCAAAACTACCTCAGTGTCAGATACAGCCACTGACACACTTTTAATGGCCCTTTGCAACTCTGCCTATTCAAGTAGGTTCATCAGTAGTACAGTTAGCACCTGAGATAAATTAGCCTACCACTCCATTTGCTTGCTGTCTCTTCTACAAAAGCA
Source organism: Brachyalestes nurse (assembly GCA_037974405.1). Classification (NCBI taxonomy): domain Eukaryota; kingdom Metazoa; phylum Chordata; class Actinopteri; order Characiformes; family Alestidae; genus Brachyalestes; species Brachyalestes nurse. The sequence goes on from JBBPCY010000039.1 coordinate 32,826,236, forward strand.
GCACACAGCTGTGGCTGCAGACTCTCCACAGCACTAAGCCATAATTACCACTTGTGTAGTAGTAACACTTTGTCAGAAATTCTTGTTTGCATGCCTTCATTGACTCTCGCCACCTATTTGAATATCACACAGAAAGAATGGCCCTGTTCCTCTTTGGGTGCCTGTCCGCATGCTGCGCGCGTGTGTATGTGTGCGCTGGGGGTCCAGGGTGGTGGGGTTGGGAGCAGTGTGACTGAGCGGAGCGTTGATGGAAATAAATTCGGTCCCCGTGACTCCAGACCCTGGACTTGGAGATGTATGCGCATTTTTTGGGAACAAACATACATTTACGGAACGCAAACAGGGATGATCAATGGGCCGACATTAAGTCAGTGTTTGCTAACACATGCTGCGGGCCTCACACATACACACACACAACACACACGCTAAGGGCCTCACGCTGGCTCCGAGCGCCTCATGTAGGGCAGAATTGGCCTTTGAAAAAATATAAAAGATTAGTGGCGTGTGAAGTATTCAGCAGAGAGCTTTCAATGACAGCCCAGGCTCTTCTCGGCAGAGCTGCTGTGTTGGAGGCTGCCAGGGCCCCCGTTTGCTCTGCATTTGTCTTTTTGATGTATGACACTGCATATTAAACAGCATGATAACCTGCTCCTGCTCCCCAGAGCCACATCATTCAGCCTGAAATGCAAGGCTGGCAAACAGCACACTTATGGAATAGCACTAAACAGGGAGGTTCCTTGCAAAAAGACGCGAGTCGCATTCGTGGGACAAGTTATTCTCCCTGTGGGGCCCAGTTAGGCAATAGGAGCAAACCAGCAGCAATGTCAACACAATCTAGTGTTTGCTTTTGGTGCACCACACAAATATTAGGTCATGGCATATCCTCTCTTTTTGTTGCTGGAAGGTAAAAGTGCCAAGCCAGCATGTTTTTGAGAGGTGATCTGATTCTGGTGTAAAGGCTGGCCCGGCTTCTTGCTTGCTGGATTCAGCCATCCGTCGCAAAACCTCCTAAGCATCTGGTACCCCAGATAAAGCCCAGTGACCCTTGCAACATAGGCTGGGCCCTTATTAGGATGCAGAGTGGGATCTGTTAATGGAGCGCTGCTGGCTGGTTCTGTTAAAAGAAGGAGCACTGACTGATACCACTGTTGATATCAGTCAGTACTGTTCCTAAAATAAATTGTCAATATTGATCATTCATTTTGATTGACCTTGCTATGCCCTGAACCCCTAAAGGCATTCATTACAACTTTTTCAAGATTGTTTTACAGAACTTTCTCCTAATGCTCAATCGCTTTGCCCAAAATGGAAACTTGAATGCATTATTAATTTCAGATGGTACTGTAATAATAGTGTGCACATAATGGTAAAAACATACTTTCTCCATACTTCAAGAACTTTTCACAGTACACAGTATCTCACAATGGGTATTTTTTCTGCTGATACATAAAATAGCCAATGAGACATTTAAAAAAGCAAAACCTATGAGTACAAATTATTTTTTTGTGAGAACGTTATCAGTGTCAGGAGTGTCAATGCTAAGTTACAATTAACAGAAAATTGGATTGTCTGGTAATTCTGTGGTGGAGAAAATGTACAGCTGGTGTGAATGTGATCTCCTCAGCCAGATGCTCAGTTAGTTAGTGAACGTTTGCGTGCAAGACACTTGATGCCAATTCGAGAGATGCTGCCCTGCACAGACCATCTCAGAGTGAAACTGGTAATCAAGGCTCAGGTTCCATCCCTGTTCTTTTATTACAAAATCTGATCCTAGACATGGGCTACTTTGTGAATAGCAGTTCTGGTTGTTTCATAAAATACAACGTTTTTTTCTCCAGATACCATTATCTAAACCAAGGGTGTCAGTGTATTCCGCATAAAGATCTGATACCAATGCTCATTAAGACAAGGCACCAATAATAAAAATATACATTAGAGGGTAATTTACCATAATGTAGACACTCCAACATACTCATTAAGATCTTACTATTTTAAAATTCAAAAATAAATGAACAAAACAAAATTCGGTCTTTTTCCCCATGTATCTGTGGCAGTGCTGAGCTAGAACATTGGATTACTAACAGAAGTCACAATTGCAAGTGTAATTGATTAGACCAACATGAGTGTTCTCTCTGCTCGTATTGGCTCTATCAACTGAGCATCTTGCTTGTGATCCACTCCCCCCCAAGTAATTAAATCAAATACTAAAAGAGTTACAGCACATACATGTTCACTTTGGCCAAATAAAACACATCAGAGTGTAAAATCATCTTTCTGTGTGGTACAACGTTTCTGTTTTTGTATAAAAGATGTACCAGGTTTCCTTTATTGCTGGTTGTGCTATGATTTTTGTAGTCAGAAGCTCACTCTGTGTGTAGTTCACATTAGTAGCCACGTATTATTAAGCGGGATTATCCGAGTATTAGAAAAACTCTACTGAAGTGGGCCTATTAGTCATGCCTTGGCTTGGTAAAAATGTACTTCATGAGACACAAAAAAATAGCAATTTTGTAACTACTGTTAGATTATATTCGAATAAATGCAACAACAACACTGAAAAAGGTTATAAATGACAGAAAAAGACACTGGAAGGGTTAAAGTCAGGAAGGGCCTCATTCCCGAAGACATAAAGCTGCTGTTGGACTGTAACCTTCCTGTGGTGACCCTCCCAGATAGAGGAGCTTCTATTACTACCTATAGGGGCTTCTGACAGCACAGTGAGAAAGGAAGATGAGGCTATTCGCCTGCGTTATCGCCCTCTCTTTTTACAAACTCCTCCTAAATCTTCGCCCTCTCCATCCAGTCTTTCAAAGCAGACAAGAGGCAGGAATACATCAGCAGAGAACAGTGAGCGCATGAATATGGAAGCAGACAATAGAAGGTATCAATCAGCAATCAGCTAACAGTTTGCCTTTAAAGCTTAGCCAAATCGTCTGCACTGAGGATGTGTCCTGTGCAAAGGTGCAATCTCCAGGTAAAGATTTTTAAACAGCTGCAAACACACACACACAAATACCTTCAGCCAATGAATCCTAACTTGCATGCTCACACAAAAGCAGAAGAATGTCATTATTTGGAGAGACAGGCTGGGTGTTAATGATGCTATGTGTGTGTGTGTGTGAGAGAGAGAGAGAGAGAGAGAGAGAGAGGGAGAGCAGACTGGGGCTCATTTGCAGACTCATTTGGCCGTTTGCTGTAAATGTCATCTCTCAGACGAAGGCAGAAAAACAAAGAACACAGTTCACATGCACACACACAAACACGCAACCACACACAGAGCAACATACGTATGCTACAGCAGCCGTTATGCTTCAGAGGTGATGATGGATCGGTCCTGGCATGCTGATACACACTTACTACAAAGCCCTGAGAGGGCAAAAGCGCCACATTTTTGACTTTTTGAGTTGCATGTAGTCTGGTTTGTGTGTGTGTGTGTGTGTGTGTGAACAGAGGGGGTGGAGGTGTTACTTTGCATGTGTTTGTGTGTGAACGTGGGCGAATGAGTGTGTGTATGTGTGTGTGTTTCTGTGTGTGTGTGTGTTTGTGCTGTGAATGAGCGAAGCTGAAATTCGCTCGTGTAGCTGCTTTTGTGTAGATTTATTATGAGCTTGTGTGTGGCTTCTTAAAATATTGATGCATTTCACCTTCATTTTCCATTTGCTTGGGAGTGCACACAATTTTTCAGGCCTGTCTTAAGGTCATTCAGAATACACTTAGCGTGTAGCAGCGAGGGGGAAAAAGCCTTCCCCTGAATTCTTAAGTGACGTGGTTAAAATCATGGCAACAATCATATCCCTGCACCTGCTCTCTTCTGCGTGTTTATGGTTTAAGATGCACTCCTGTAATGGCCCATCATGGTAGTTTTGCAACAAGCCGTCAAATGGTCCTGTTTATGTCTTGCACCGAGGCCTTTTCTTCAAGCACACTGTTTAAGCGCAGCTCTGCTTTTAAAAGCATTTTCGGCAGAGTCTCAATTACAGCAAAATGGCATATAAACCTGTGCAGGCTTTTGTTTGTGACAGAGAAATCAGTTATATCCTTTAGTCTTGGTGAGAATAAGAACAGAGTGTTTTTGTAAAAGAGCTCTGGTTCTCCCATTTTTAAACTGGTCTGAATCGTGTGGTAATCTAAAATACAAGTATAAAAATACAAGATTTGATCATAATACACACAAGCATGCATCAAGTAAATAGAATAAACATTTAAAATACATATATTTTATTTAGACTTTTTGTTTCTGTGTCTTTGTGTGTCTGTGCAGTCAAAACTTAATCAGATTCCTGTGGGATCAATAAAGTTCTAAGTAGCTGAATATATAACTAACATATATGTTCCAAAATATGAGCCAGAACATTATGACCACCTACCTAACATAGCTGTAAAACATAAAGTTCGACAGTTCATAGTTTGTCTCTCCTCTTTGGACGACTGTCAGTAGTTACTCACCTGTGCTGAGTGGAGGCACCTCTTCAACCTTGTTGTTTTGACGATGCTCTGACCCAATTGTCTGACCAGAAACAGTCCGTCTGTTCAATTATGGTATGTTGTACAGTAATCCCTTGCTTTTCTCGGGGGTTACGTTCCAAGAGCGCCCGTGTATAGTGGAAAAACCACATTGTTGCGTTAAAAGAATGCCTAAAAAGGCCTATTTTTATTGTGTAAACCCTAAATATGCCCCCAAACATGCTCCCAGAACACTTAAATTTTATTTTAAACTCAGTTTAATGCATTACCCTTAAAGAAAATGTAAAGGTAAACCCATATTCGCCTATTTTCAAGTTAAACCCGTCTTTTAAATTTCCTGCCGAGATACGCAACTCGGAAGGTTGCGTGACAAAAGTATTGGGATACCCGGTTTTCGGAGAATAAAACCTGATCTACTTGGCCTAAAAATACTCGTTGGAAAGGTCTCCTGGAGATCTACTGAACTGAGTTTGATGTGTTTGAGTGTTTTCCCCATCGAGATAGGCAACTCGGAAAGACGCGGGACAAAAGTTTTGGGACACTGCGGTGAGGTGAACCCCTTGTGTGAAAACATCCAGAAAAAATATATTTACTGCCACAAAAAAAGGCGGAGGATATTTTCAGTTTCCGCGTTATTGTGGAGATTTCTGCATAAAACTATGAATTTGGTTCTTTAAAAAAAAATCTGCATGTGACTGAATCTGCGTAAAACTGGGTTACTGTACAGTATTCCAAATCCCACTTGTAACAAGATAATCAACATTATTTGCTCAACCTGTGAGTAATGTAAATCGATCAGCCATAACATTAAAACCACTTGCCTAATATTGTTTAGGTCCCCCTTGTGCTGCCAAAACAACTCTGACCTGTTGCATGACCCCTATGAGACCTCTGAAGCTGTGCTGTGGTATCTAACCCGAGACATTACAGCAGTCCTTTAAGTCCCTGTGGCCGGTTCACTGGTGGTCCTTCCTTGGACCACTTTTGGTAGGTACTAACTAGAGATGCACCGATCCGATATTCTGGATCGGTATCGGTCCGATCCTGACCAAAAATTACTGGATCGGAAATCGGGAAGGACTAAAAGACGTAATCCGATCCGATAAAAAATGTGGCATACCGTGATTTGCGACGTGCATAACGCGAGAAGATGCATCACGTGATAAGAGTTTCTGTTGCGTGTGAGACTTGCCAACA
>JBBPCY010000039.1:32833527-32846724 GCA_037974405.1 Brachyalestes nurse
CAAATCCCTCCACTTTCTCCCAGACAAAGAAAACAGAAGGACTGCGTGGCTCCGTTTCATTTTCGATGGCCGTGTCCCAGCAACAATCGGTTTCCTTCCACCTTAAAAAGTTCCACCTTAAGCATTTAAGGTGGAACGGAAAATTGGAATAAGGAGCTGTGAATAAGGTGCTAACTTCAGCGTCGTGGGGGATCTGTACACTGTCTGTGACAAGTCAGCAGATGAGGGAGATGTAAGTGCTTTCAAATAATGACTTTTGTGTTTCTATCGCAGTTAAGTTTTGTTACAAGCCGCGTAAGGGGTGGGTGGAGCATGGGATGGGTGGGGCGTGGCCAGCAACAGCTTATTGGCAGGAAAGGGACAGAGCCCTGAAACAGCGTGTTTTGTACAAGACTGAAACTGTGAAGAATAAACTTGGTGATATCTCCTTGATTGATATTGTTCAAAGAACTTCATGAACATGTTTTGTATAGCCCATAGACCTATTATAACTTCTTCTTTTTTAAAGTGAGTTTTGCATAATAGGTCCCCTTTAACTGACTTGAAACAACTGGAATAAACTATTTGATCCTGTGGAGGGACATGTTTAGGTATGACAGCAAATGAAGGGAATATCAACTATGTTCACTGAATTGATTGTTCTGGAAAATATCAAAAAGTCAGCTTGCCTGACCAGGTGAGTAGGTTTTATAGCTACTCTCCTGACTTGCACTTGCACATGCTAGAGCCCATCTATTTTAGGGAGAAAAGTAGGGAAACAACCTGGACCGTTCACCAGTCCATCTCATTGCAGACACACATGTAGTCACATCTAGGGGCAATTTAGCACCTCCACTCCAGCTGAAATACATGTCGTTCGACTGCAGGAGGAAACTGACGCACCTGATGGAAATGCACTGCAATGTGCATATTCCACACAGGAAGGACCTTGGCAGCGTCGGCTGGGGATCTAACTTGTTTTCACTGTAATTAAATCATGTTTAGAGGAAGTTCTTGGCAGACACAGTGGCCTTGAATGGATTCTTCAGAGTGGAATCAACATCATTTTGTTGTATTTACAGCTGCATTGTTAAGCTCATACCTGCTGGAGATGAAAAGTAACTGAAAAAAACAAGCAAAACAACCACAATTCTCTCTGTTTTGACTCTGTAATAATGCAATTCTGACTGCAGCTACAGAGGCATCAATGGCAGAGGCATCAAACTGAGATGAGTGGCTTTAGTATAGCAGCTCTCCCATCAATATCAGTCTGCTGATAGGACAAGGGACAAAAGTTCTGGGGAATACATTTTTATATGAGATGAGAAAACCTAGTTTTCATTAAACAATTTTTTTCTACTAGTGGCAGCATTAAAATTCATTAGTATGCTTCTGCCTTTTTTGACTATGACTCGTACTTCCATATTTTCTTCTACACTTTATCTCTCTCTCTCTCTCTCTCTCTCTCTGTCTCTCTCTCTCTCTCTCTCTCTCTCTCTCTCTCTCTCTCTGTCTCTCTAATTGCCTTTCTCTCTGTCTCTTTCTCTCTCTTTCTTTTTAATGTTGCATTGATCACTTTTTTTATTTTATTTGCGGTGAGCAGGGATGGCTGGTTCAGTTTTCACCGCATCTACAGAATTAAAATGAATGGATAAAGTGTTTCTTCACCTGTCATAAGATTGTGTTTTAAACACATAGATATTGTTTTCTTGTTAGACTTGATGCCTAATCACGCACATGCTGCACCGTGGACAGATTGCACCTCCTCCCCCTACACGCACAAAACACCTTCTTTCTCTCTTGGAGTGACAGGAGGAGTCACTTTAGCAGTAGTTTAGTAGAATTTATGAAGAGGTCTACACTAATGTTGAAGAAACTGCTTTCTGTTTGATTGCCTGTTGGATGATTGTGTGTGTCTGTAGGTCTACCTGTTTGTTTACATGTGGGCTTGTGTCTGCTCAGCCTGATTGCAGCTCAGGAGAAATGACCTGCCAAAGTGAAGCGCTTTTACTTCCTTCGGTGAAATTGATGTTAGTGTGTGTGTGTGTGTGTCTGTCTGTTTGTGTGTGCGTGCTAAGCTAAAATGCCATCCAGTGTCCAGCTCTGACCTACAAATTGACACTTACGATACAGCCCCATATAACATCTTCGAGAAGAGCCATTGCCCAGGAGCAGTCATTTGCATGAGAATGCGATTGCACCAGCCCCTCAGGGTCCTCTTTCTCGTCGGCAAGTGGGGTCGCCTTCCTCCCTCTGTGCCTCTTGAATTTGTAGGTAATTACAGGTAAAAACAATGCCCTCAGTGGCAGCCAAGGCCTGAGTCTCTCCTTCATGCAGAGTGATGATACATCTTTTTGTCTCTCTCTCCCTCTCTGTCTCTTCTCTTTCTCTCTCCCTCTCTTTCTTCTCTCTCTCTCCCTCTCTCTTTCTCTCTCTCTCTCTCTCTCTCTCTCTCTCTCTGTCTATCCACTGTGTTGCACCATGTTGACATGAGTCATATGCAAAACAACCACAGATGTGGCACAAACATACACACAAAAATTTCACATTGTCAGTTTTTTTGGAAGATTTGGACCGTATTGCTAGGGTTATAAACAACACATACACTTTCAAACTCCATCCAGTCAATATTAGGATGCACCAATATAGAGAGTGGGTCAAGGCCCATATCCACTATTTTACATGTACATATGTGCCAGCAATTATTTTTGCATTGTAGCCCAGTGTGGCCTAAACATTCTGCTCTTCTGGAGTACAGTAAATATGTCGAATATTGATTTGAATAATTATATAGATTTGAACATCTGTTCGATGCTGATCATTTTCTTTTGTGTGCAATGTGTTGTTTTCAATAAGAGTCTCCGAAACCCTTTTACACACTTATGCACACAGACAAACAACCCCCTCCCCACCCCCCCCAACCAGAAGATTAGTCACCAGTGCCAGAATGCACCCGTCTGGCCTCCTCATGACTAGCTCCTGAATCACAGAAGCTCCTCTGCTGTCAGCGACGGCAATTATCGCTCGAGCAGAAGGCTCCGGAAGCCCCGGGTACCGCTGTTTGCCCAACACGGCCAGGCTCGGGAGCGTGATGGGCTAAAAGTTTAACATGCCCTGGAGGAGCTCTCATGATCATAGATCAAAGCATCAGGTTGAGCGCGTTGGCAGATCAATCAAAAGCAATACTCTCACATTACAGAATATGCATCCATAGCACTAGTATTGATTGCACTCGTCTGGCTGGCTGTTGGCAGCATGTGCGCCTCGCTTATTAAAAGACTTTAAAGAACACTCTGGTTTTGAATTAGGGTGAATTATGACAACTTAGCTTTCTTTCGTGTCAGAAAGATTTCTTTTTTGTTGTTGTTTTGAGGACGCAGATTTATGGAAAACCACTAAACGACACGACCTACAAGCTGTGCTTTTTGTTATATTTCCAATCTGAGGCGTGTGATGAAGGCTCCCCACTGAGAAATCTTCATATTCTTCATTTAAAGAAGTGTGCTTGTAATACTTGCTTTCTGCTCCGATTATTATTACAATGAAATGAAATGTTTGACCCATTTAACAATGCAGTCTATTTAACGATACTGGGAACAGTACAGCCATTTTATCAGTCATATTCTGCAACAGAAAGTGGGGCCTGACATTTTTCGATCCTTTAAAGAGGACTGTGTGAGTTTTCAATTGTCAGGTTAACTCAGATGAACAGTAGAAACTCATATTTAGATATAAAACAAGCCACTTAAAAATAACATTAAAACAGACCAATTGCATTAACTTTCACAAACAAGAAGTTGTAGATCTTCTTGATTGTTTTATTTCTGCATAATTCAGTGGTTTAGATATCATTCAGAAAGGGCTGATGCTGTTTCGTTTACTATCCAGAACATTCAAGCTTTTATTTGGAATGTTAATTAATATATCTGGAGAAAAAACAGGTGAGTTTGGGAACTGTTTACAATGCCCTGAATGTAGCTCTCTGATATAAATAGATTAAAAAAAACTTCTTATACCAAACTATTGTAAAACAATGGTTGGGACGTCAGGCAGTGGCACTGTGTTCTTAACCATTTCTTGTAATAACTTTCTAAGAGGTTGCCATTTCAAAATATCTCACCGCCACTGTGGTGAGAGTTTTTCTAGAATCACATCAAATCTCTCTGGATGACTTTATTTCCATGTTTGTGATTCAGTAATTCAGAAATATATATATAAAAAAATGCAACAAACGCTAGCAGCTACTGTCTTTATGGTACATTCAGTTTCCTTTTACGTGATGGTCAGGCAAGGCCCATTACAAATGAGGTATTGACATAATCTGTGCTTAATTCAAGATATTTGCCGACAATTCTGCAGAATTATACATAGTTGCTGATTGTCTTGGCTGATTTATTTTTTAGTGAGGTCCTAATGTAAAGTGGCTCAGGATTTGAGCTACCTCTCCTGAACTGCTCTTGACTTACCCGAATGTGCTCAGTGAACAAGCAGAAACAAGCGTCAAGGAGAACATCTGCTGTGTAAGTACATCAGCACAGGCCAAAGGAGCACCCGAAGCCTCTCAATGCACTGGAGACGAGAGCACATGCCAAATGACGGAGCCTAAATGAAGCATTATGGCGAGAAGGAAGCATGTGATTGTTTACTGCACTGTCTGACTCAACCGCGAGGCTTGAGTGGGTGCTTGCTTGTTGGATTGCATGCTTTGGCTGATGGAAGGAGGCTCAGTGCAGCTTGTTTGGAATGCATGGGCACACACCAGCTCCATGATGCGCCTAAGCAGAGATCCCACACAAACACACACCTGTCTGCTTCTTTCTCCCACCCTTCTCAAGCACTTACATTGTCCTCTTCTCTTCTTCTGTCTTCCACTTTGCTCATATCATCTTTCCTTTCCTGAGAGTTCCATCATTGGGCACTGGCCATCTAATAGGAATTAGACTGTCAGTCCTTGACAAGGTTGGGTATCAATTATTTTAGGATTATTTTAGGAATTAGGAGGAAGTATTTCTGTTCTGCTTAAACATCAATTGTACGTTTATATAAAGTTATGAGTCCAGTTCATTAAATGATCAACACTTGCATGCCTGATAGCACATTATTGCCCAGCAAGAGTGATGTAATAGCATCCAGTGATTAGATTTGGGTTACTTCTTTACCACCAGTCATTGATGAAGAGGATGATGTACTTTTCTATAGAATAGGGGAGATAATGGAGAACATGTGGAGGAGTTTTAATCCCAACCCTAATCTAATACACTGTATGTTGGAAAGCTGTAACAAAATGATCTGGAGCAGCTACATCTTATGCTAAGGTCACCATGGAGCAGTAGAACTGCATTCTCTGGAGAGATGGGCCTCCATTCAGTTCCTATGGGCTGACTTTGGGAGTGGTGTTTGTGATCCACCACTCATCCAACAATAACACCTGACCTCAGTAATCCTCTCGCGACTTGATCCTCTCGCAATGTTCCAACACCTCGTCTAAAGACTTCCCAGAAGAGTAGAGGTTGTTACTGTAGCAACAAGCTGGACAAACTGCATAATAATACCCTCCATTTTAGAAGAAATGCTGGGCGTCTACAGGTGTCTACAAGCTTTTGGGCATATAGTAAACATGGGAATGCTAGAAATGTTGCGAGTGTGCTGGTATTAAGCTCTGCACTCTGTAGACCAGAACGATGTCGTGCAACGGTATAGTGCAAGTCAACCCGTTATGTTTCGTTGCTGGTGCGAAAAAACTGCAAATAACGGTAATTAGTGTGGTTATTTTACTTGCTGGACTTGAGAAATGATTTTAACACATGGAGAATGCTTTTAAAGCCGCAAGATTTGCTATTCCGTGTTTCTCTCCCTCCCTCTCTCGCTCTCTCTTTGAGTAGTTTTGTAGGCTAGCAGCAGCAGTGCTGTGGGCCTACGTTCCCAAGAGGAGTCTTGTGGGGAATAATGGGCAGGGCTTGAGGGATGCAGAGGTCTTCCAGCTCGGATTAATTAGCTTTTTTTCACCCACGCTCTATTATGCTAAATACTATATCAATCTTAGCTAAGGCTGAATGGCTTATTGTCTCGCTTGCAAATGACTGTGCATAAATATGTGTGCAAGCAGGAATAAATTCTGCTTATAATTGACGTGGAGAGTTCATTTAGGCGAGGAGTTAAGGTGGGAGTGTGGAGATTCTTCCCACAAAGATTGGAACGAGTGATTATTTGAAGTACTGTACTGGGTGCACAGGGACAAGGACGCACCTTCTTATGAAAGTAAAAACACTGCTTGCCAATGTTCGGTTAATATATTAGAGCCGGTGGGAGGGTGCAAAAAGTTTAGCACAAGAAGGTTGTAAGTTTTTAGGGTGTTAGAATGGAAGAAGGAGGGCCCTCAGTCATGATGCTTTGAATTTAATTAAAAGGTGATTAAAAGATATCAGGTAGTTGCGCACAATTGCATTGTGTGGAAGAAGCAAACTGTGACATTGTCTCCTTCAAAATAAAGCTGGCAAGTCTTGAATATATCAAGGTGTTCCACACCAACAAATCAAATAAATTCTCTTTTGATTAAAAAAGCCATGATAAGCTATGCATCCCTAAACCCTTGAATGGGAGTCAAGGCAAACCATTTCTTTTCTAGTATTTGGTTATGGGTACACTTGCCTTAATTACAACATGAATGCTGTCAGGTAAGGATTGCACCAGACTTTAGAGGTTGTTTTTTGTCCATTTTAATCCACACAAATTGAGTGCACAGTTCAGCGTGTACATATTAGTGCCATTCCACATTAGGAAGGTCTGGTGATTTTGTTGTTTAGTGTCCCAGTCTTCAATCTTATCATCTGAACCTGTCACATATAGATACTCTATAGTTGTCATTCTGGAAAGTGTCAGTGTCTCTGCTTGGACATAGAGCGACCTAAAACAGACAGGAGAGACCGGTGTACTTCTTACCTGACAGGACTGATGCTGTTGTTAGGGTAAGAAAACCTGTAACCAAGAATTAAAACAGAAAAGAATGCTAGTGACAATTTTTTTTTGCCAGTTTATGTAAATGTCTTACATGAAAAGCTTAATTTTTTAAAAAGTATGCATGTATTATCTCTAAGGAATTCTTATTTTTTCTTCCTTTTTTTCTGTATCATTTCCAAACCAAATTTGATCACATCTCCATCTGTGGCATCCAGAAATCCAGAATATTTGTCTCTCAAGATCAAACCAGCAAAACTCCCCCTTTTTTTTAATGAAGTCTTGACTTGGAATGAGTTTTTCATTTTCTCAGCCTCATTAACTGAATTAAGCACTCTGCATAATGCTTTACTTTACCCCCTTCTGTGCATCCATACATTGCTCTTGTTTTTGCACAGTGTAAGACCGTTGGTGTTGCACATGCCAAAAAGAAGTGAAGCCATCAGCCTGCGTTCAAAGGGTCCCTGAGGTAACAGGGCTGAAGGACATCAGAAATTAAATCAGAATTTCAATCACATAGGACAGACATACGATTCGCAGGAAGGGGAAAGCCACAGTCATGATGTGAGAAATAAGCTAATTGAATTCCGTGTGTTTGCAACTTGTGCTTGCTGTGCTTAGTAAACTGGGGGAAAGTCAAAGGGGTGAAGGAAGACCCTCTTATGTGATTATGGGGCAAGGAGCAGTAGCATTATCCTAATACGAATTCATGCCAGCGGGCAGCCTTGTGTGTCCCTGCGTCCCTGTTTTCGTTTGTGAGAGGGGATCTTATTCAACTAAGAAGGCATTAGGAATAAACAAGCTCAGGTCAAAGAATTTGGTTTCATTTACGCCACAGTTAATGTAATTTAAGTTATCACAGTCTACAGTGTGTGGGTGCTGTGTTGAGCTAATGATATCATGACGCGTCTAACTCCGACTGTTCTGTGGCCAATTAGCTCCGAGCTAAGAGTACCAGAATACGCACACTTTTTTTTTTTTTTTGCTTTTTAGATCCTAAATGCTTCACACAAACATTATTCAAATGTCATTTGTAGGAAAGGGTGACGGAACTGAGAATTTTTTATTAGTATTTTCTATCATCTGGGAGCTTGTTTTTTTTCGGACACAAAAAAACCCACATTCCGTGCAGGGAGCACACCGAACTTTAAAGTGTTATTCTTTCCCCCCTTTCTTTCTTCTCAAAAGACAAGGAGAACGGAGAGAGAGAAAGTTGTGGAGAGGTCTGAGGGAAAATTGAGCTGAGGCCACGGCTCCCTCACATCGCCTGCCTTACCTCGCAGTGAGAGTATTTTTGATTGGTGGCAGAATGTTAGAATAGCCTTGTCTTCATTGACATTTGCGAGCGGCTGGCAGGCTTTTCCCCGGGTGTGACCTCTCCCGGTTTTATTAACAAATGAGACCTGGAGGTTTTGGGTCTAAAGAGCGGCCCTTCATTCTGATTTCCACCACATAATGATTTTCGCAGGGTTCAGGACCTGAATGGTGAGCGAAATAATGAGTGCCAGTCATTACTGCAAATTATATCTCTCGTTCCAACTATCACTCAAGCCATAATGAATCTAAATACACCCCCCTCCCCCAACCCTATAGACTTTGATGATTAGTGCTGGACAGTTTGGTGTCGCTGTGAACTAAATTAGCTAATACAGGGCTCTAATGGCGAACATTTCTTCCTTCTCACAAATAATATAGCACCGTTTTTTTTTTTTGTCCACCAGATGTATGAGCATGAAAAATGAAACTGTATTGTTTCTCCCTGGAGTTGAATTTGATCAATACTCACTGTTCAGTTTAATTATTCACCACATTCTCACTGTTTTCCATTGTGTATAATATACTCCTGTGAGTTATTGTTAGATCCAGGAGCCTGTTTCCAAAGTGGATGAAAAGAATTTTTTTTTGAAAGTCTGTTCTTACAAATTGCAACCTTTGCTGCCTCTTTCAAGGCCGATTTTGTAGTCGGCATCATCAGTTCCGCATCTGATTATAACAACAACCTCTTGTTGCACTTATATCACACCATGAAATGTGTTTCTTTTAGGAATTAGCTCTGATTATGGTCAGAACGGCTAGAACAGTCTTTCCCAGACATGGTCCCAGTACCCTGCAGATTTTAGTTTTCACTGCTCTCAACACACCTGATGCAGCTAAGCAACTTGTTAACAACCCCTTACTGAGCTGTAGTGATCATGTTAAAGCAGGAAAGCACTTAAATGTTCAGGGCAGTGTGTCTCCAGGACCAGCGTTCTAGAACACTGAACAACTGCATGAATTGCAAAAAGACCAATAATACATAGTCAACAACAACAATCTGTGCATAGTAACGACTTGAGTTCAGGAGTAATAGATGTTTGGATATCACATCATTAGATCAAGTATCAAGACCATCTTTTGAATGCATTTTTACCAGCTGTTTGTAGATTTCTCTTAATGTTCTTTGAATATTTTTGCAGGCTTAATAATTATAATAATTATTGGATTCATGATTTTCATTAAAACAAAATGTATTAATGTGTCACTGCTATTGTGCTGGTGCATGTTGTCCTCTCCAGGCTTTCTGCAAGCCTCATAAAAACGCAGTGCCCCGATACTTATCCTGTATTGTTTAAGTATCTTTTGTACTTTCATTAGTTCTGTAAAAGTAACCTGTGAAGGTGTAATATAATTAATATTCCAGGCTGAAGCCCTGCTGCGTTCATGCTGTAACTTAATGTAGACCTCTTGTACAGATTGAAATGCTGAATTCTACCAATCGGTTAGTTGATCAGTGTTATTAGCCACTGAAATGGTGCATTTATTGATCACCAAAGCACTGCCAGCAATATCAGTAATGCAGCAGACTAGGGTGGACAGAGCTCACAAGAGACAAAAAAAAAAAGAAAAGCTTAACTTCTCCTCAAGAGCCCATTTGTAACAAGTATCCACACGCTGTGTGAGAAGCTATAATCACAGAGGAGTTTACACTGTTTACACTGTTTAAATGAGATTATACGATAGAGAGGCCTATTGTTTGGAACATGAAGCGTCTTACTGTGATGGAACCGAGAAAGCTATGATTTTTCATGTTTAGCTTCATATGAATGCTACATTGAAACGATGTAAATAATGGTATTATTACGTTACAAGTATAACAAAATGTAATATGGCTCTTCTACATGGTTCCCTGAGCCCTCTAGCCTGCTAGGTAACTTTCATTCTTCCATCTGATAATTCAGCAGCACACTTATAGTTTTCCCCTCTGATGTTCTCCTTTTTTCCTCTCTGAGTGTATGTTTTTAATTAGCTGTGGCATTAGTCTGACAAGCCCACCCAGCAGTCCAGTCAGACCTAATGAAACCTCAGATGCCGTGTTTCCTGAAATAAACTCCAGCATCAACCCCCTCAGCAAACGGATTGTGAGTCTGCCTGCAGAAAGGACAACTTGGTAAATTAACAACTCTGTGTAACCATGGCAGGCCTCAGGTAATGGTCACACTTTGTCAAAGCTGCCGAGGCTTTGTCAGCCTCATAGTCTTTGTCACTGAAATATGTTTCTCTGAACAGAGCATCTGCTCTGATATGTACTCCATATGTACTTGTAGCAGTAGTTATGAAATGATGCAGTCATACTGGGGCGTCCTTGGGTTTATAAGATCCCATTAGAACTTTCCGTAGAAATTGTAAAGATCTTATACACTGTCACATAACATCATATGGCTGCTAAGCCTGCCCCAAAACTGTACTATTGTGTGTTTTTGTAAAACCGAGGTCAGGACATCTTTTGTTCTGTCTTCATTACCAGCTGGGGCAAACTGGCATTCACCGGGCTTCAGTCCAGACAGGGCAGCTGAAGTGTAGGAACTCATCCTGCTCTGTGGTGCTGCACTGTAATCTGAAGTGCTGCTGATATCATAATAAAGTCGTTCTTGCAAACGCCTGAGACGTTGGGCTGAACGCTGTGGCCTTTATGAAGCCACTTCAACACACCTGCTGGGACGAAGCAAGTGAGAGCTTGCTACTTTTAATTGGGTCATGAGCATTTGCCATTGTTAAAAAGAAGAGGATGGAATGAAGGGGCACAAGTTAGAGGGAAGGGGAGTCATTCAGGTACGGAGAGAGAGAGCGAGCAGACAGAGCCTGGTTACATATAGCCACTTCATTTTTGATGGATTGGGAAGATATCTGCTCAAGAAATAGCCAAGTGTAAGAGCAACTGAGATGCATTAAAACAAATGCTGTGATGCAGTTAACATTTACTGGAAACTTAGTGTAAATTGACCTGTTTCTTCAAGTTTCTTCCTGTTACTTTTAACAGGAGAGCGTTGCAGGGATTGGAGATGTTTGTGGGGCTGTAACACCCCTATATTTAATTTTTTTTACTGCATAAAAATTTAAAATAAATTTTGAATTCATAATCTAAGTATATTTATTTAAGGGATTTATTTAAGGCAAAACCTGCAGTAGAATGCAGAGGGGTATCCTCAGGGCTTTCTAGGGCTTGAATGAAGGCCTAATGACTTCTAGGGACTAAAAATAAATTTCTGTAAATTTTAGTTCATTTTTCTTCAGTAGAATCATGTTTGTGTGTACATTTGACAAGTCCTACAATATTGCTCTAATTTACTTTTTATGGTTTTTTTTTGGAATCAATAGGGTTACATTCGTGAAATAGTAAATGATTGAACACCAACATTAGTAGGAAAGGACAGTGAGTGAGACCAATCTAGTATTTCTGGTTTTCTGGAAGTCCTAGATATAGCCTGACTTTAAATACAAGCTGTTGCCTTTTACAAGCTTTGGCTGTTTAGTCCAGAATGCAAAACAAGTGTATGTTAAATGCTGTTAGCACTAATATACTACTGGAATCCCATTGCGGTCTTGGCAGAAATTAGCATTATCATAGAGTTGTGCTTTTTCTGAAATTTTCTGTTTGCTTTTAACTTTAAAAATTAACTAATACTTCAGTTATACATTAATCAGGCATAACTTTAAAATCACTTGTCTGATGTTACTGTAGATTCCCCTCATGCCACCAAAACAGCTCTGACCCCTCAAGGCATGGCCTCCACAAGACCTCTGAAGATCTGTGGTGTCTGACACTGTGGCATTAGTGACAAATCCTTTAAGTCCAGTGAGGTGGGTCCTCCATGTTTGTTCTAAACATCCCAGAGATCTGGGGAATTTGCAGGCCAAGTCAACACCTTGAACTCTATGCTGTGTTCCTTAAACCGTACCTGAACAGTTCTTGCAGTGTACTAGGACACATTATCCTGCTGAAAGAGACCACTGCCACTAAGTAAATGATAGATATGAAGGAGTGTACTTGGTCTGTAATAATGTTATGGTAAGTGGTACGTGTCAAAATAACATTCACATGAATGCCAGAATTCAAAAGCTTGCCTTCTACCCATAGTGCATCCATCTCTTTCCCTGATAAGAAATGTACATGCACCTGGCTGTCCACATCATGTAAAGGAAAACATGACTCATTGGACGAAGGTACCATTTTCCATGACTACATGATCAAACTCTGGTGCACATGTGTCCATTGTTGGCACTTCCCACAGTGAACAGGGGTCAGCATGGACACTCTGACCGGTCTGAGGGTACACAGCTCTATGCGCAACAAGATGTGATGCACTTTGTATTCTGGCACCTTTCTGTTATACCCCACATGAACCTTTTCAGCAATTTGTGCTACAGAAGCTCTACTGTGGAACTGGACCAGACCGGATAGCCTTCGCTTTCAACCAGTTCACAGGTTGTCCTTCCTTGGACCACATTTAAGAAAAAACAATGCAAAAAGGCATGCTTTATGACATGTAGGTGTTCCTCTAACTGGAGCTACTGTAGTTTCTTTCTTTAGTTCTCATGAAATACTTACTTACTTCCTTCATAGATTAAAATACCTATTGCATCCAGCACCAAGCCAATGGACTGGGGAAGAAAATTCTGTGGAAGTAAAGGTAACACAATAAAAGTAGCATTAATGCCAGTGCAACCAGGTGTAAATGGAATCTGGACATTATTCAGATTCAGATTCTGACTCTTTTCAGCTCTAAATTCTTCACCAAGGCAGTACTCAACTATCATATGTGTGAGATAGTGACAGAATTGAGAATGTTTTTTCAGAGATAACAAATGTAAATAGGTGCAAAGACAGGTAGACAAATACGTTCTTGTGCTTGACGCATACGTTCACAGCTACAGACGTGGACAAAATTGTTGGTACCCCTGAAATTTTTCCAGAAAATCAAGTATTTCTCACAGAAAAGTATTGCA
>JBBPCY010000039.1:32848346-32884646 GCA_037974405.1 Brachyalestes nurse
TTTTGTGTTGATCCAATGCACATAAAGGAAATAAACATGTGTATACCAAAACATTTGTAATTGCAATAGCCTTCTGGTGCACTTTCTGGAGAAATTTCAGGGGTACCAACAATTTTGTCCACGTCTGTATGTCTCATTATAATTTAGTCCTGGAGTAGATGGCTAATTATTGTAGGATGTGCTTGTGGCCATAACGAGAGAGTACAGTTGTTTATGAAGAAAGTGTGGTAGGCTTATGTACAGTTGTGTGTGCGTTTGTGTTTTTGCTGGTGCATGTCAAGATATCACACAAATCATAAACTTAGCTGTGTTATTTTTATAACCACTACTTTGTGTTGATTATGTGTATTCTTCTACACGTAGAACAATAAAATAAAAAAAGCAACATGCCCTAAAGTGCACTTAGCGAACATAACAGTCATGACTGAAGTCATTCCCATAACGTGCTGTGTGGTCAGTGTTGTGGTGATCAAAGATGGGTGAGCTGTGAGTGTGTTTCTTACTCAGCCCTTTGGCTTTGCCGAGTGGATCACAGATCGCATGAGTCAAACACCACCTGAGTGAACAAATGGAGCTGTGAGTGTGTGTGCATGCGTGTGTATGTGTTTATGTGCACGTGTTGTGACCAAGCCATCAGGTTTAACTTTTGCCAAGACAGCAACGTCTTCAGTAATATATATATATATATATATATAGGGGTGTCGAATTAATGTGTCAATTTCGATCAATTAATCACAGAAAAAATGCGGAAAAAACATGCATCACGTGACTTTGAGCACCCGGTCTGGTTCTGGCCACAGATACTCTGTAAAATGAAGACGAGTACTGTTTAAGTAATGCAACACTTTTAAAGCATTTTCATACCTTGAATCTTTGAACCACTTAGTTTCAGACTGAGGCCCGGCTGCTTATGTGCTGTAATTTGGTTTAATCCACAATCATTACCCTCTCATTCAAAAACATCTTTAAAATATATATGTGTGTTTGATGACGCTTGATAAAACCAGCGTTTGTTTATCACTGAAGAACACTGAACCTGAGGTGTCATTTACAAGTGATATAAGTAACGTTATCATTGAAAGACGACTGTGGTGAGAGTGGTGGAGATCAATGAGCAGCAAACTAACAAAAGCAACAGAAAAGTGGCAAAGTACCTCTTGATAGCCTCCACTGTAACAAGAGACTCAAAGGTGTGTGAGTGGAATACAGACACTTGCCCTGCAGCCACTGTTACTCTCAGTGGATAATGATGAAAACTAGAAACTCTGTTTTAGTGTTTACTCTGCATTATATGACTTTCATGCTCAGGTTTATGTGAACCTTGTGTTCGCATATTCAAAATAATGTTAGTGAACAACAGAAGATAATTAATACATTGTGATGATGCTTATTTTATCTACATTTATAGCTATAACAAAATGTTCAGCTTTTTAAATGGAAAAAAAAATTACTATAGCAACAAATTTGAGCAAATTAACTACAAATTGCAATTAACTACAAATATCATTATCACAATTATTCTAATAATTGGACAGCTCTGATGCTAAGCATTATTAATATGAATCTCACATGCAGCTGAAGACAATTTGTGCTTGTGTTATAGTTTCATCTTAAACGCCAATCCTCTTCCTCGCAGTCCTCCTCCGCCTCTCTCCATCTGCTTCTGTGTGAATGATGTGACTGATGAGGTGTTTCTTGTGTGTGGTCGGGGACAGATGGATTCAGAGAGCCTTAAAGCAAATTACGTTTGGATATATTACTGAAAACACTACAAGCCATTTTTAGTGTATTTGTGGGAGTGTAAGTACATCATATCGGTGTATTTTTTTTAGTTTAAGGAAATCTCTGTTTTTTCTGTCTCTCTCTCTCTCTCTCTCTCTCTTACAGGTTAGTGTCTGTGTAGCTTAGCGTAACACCCTAATGTTACCCCTGCATCTGTTCTGCTTTAGTCTGTTCTGCTACTGTCAGAGTGATTACTGTCTGAGCTTTGAAGTCAAAGAGTACAAGTTTTCTGCTTATCATGAAGGTTCACTGAGAGAGAGAGAGAGAGAGAGAGACAGGGGGGAGATATAAAAAGAGAGAGAGAAAAAGAGAGAGGGGAGTAAATAGAATTCCAGTGGGTTTGATGGCTGATAGGCAACGATCTGCCCTTTTCACTGAAAGTATTGTCAATATAATCTCTCCCGCCCGTGTGTTATTGGCTAGTGATGAGAGAATCGTATTAACCTTTACACCATCTGATAATTATTGAGAAACTTGTGTCAGATCATGTTGGCCTTGTGCCACCAATACCTCCGCCACGTGTGCGTTCATGTGTGCATGTGTTCTTTTTATGATTAAAATCACTGAACCTGCTTTATCAGTTCTCATTGTTTTCGTATAGTGACCGAATCAGCTAACAGCCTGCAGGGTCACTGGCGAATGTCATTGGTAATATACAGGCTAGATTAACAAACTCTGTGTGTGTGTGTATGTGTGTGTGTGTGCACATTGTGGCTGGTCTAAAGTGTTTGTGTGTTCTTTCTGATATTTTTCTTCCCAAATAATTTACAGTAGCAGCCCGGCCGATGGAGAGCCATTGTATATGCTGATCTGGCTCCAGCTAAGTGTCTTAATAAGATCAGATATATATTAATTAGTGATGCTAATTAAGATGAATTAAGTAGCTCCCTTAATGAAGTGGCTCCGCTTTAATCAATTACTGTCGGAAAAAGGCTTTTACCATGTTGATAAACACATTAATGTATGCCATATGTCTCACAAACATTACATTGCATTACAAAGAGGACGGTCAAATCCCCCTCTCTCACAGAGCTAATCGGCACTCCAGAGCAGGCTGTCACTCCCTCTTAGTGCTTCGTACCCCTAGAGCTTTTCCTCCAGCGTGCTTTATCTCTTCTGTAATTTATTGGAAACAATATGGATACCCGTATTGCAAGTATTAGATCAGCAAAAATCTAATTCACTAACATTTTTTGCCCAAAACATGTACAATATCCACATGTGCTTGTTTTGTTTTACAGTGAAGATACAAAGCTAATGTGCCTATGAAGCTAAGTAACCTTTCCTCCAACAATTACCACAGGTCAAACCACATATTTGCCTTAGATTACAATGGGTTAACCCTTAGAACATGAGTGGCACAGATCTGTTCTGAAAATGCAACAAATGGTAAACTGTCATCATATGGCCAAACAACTCCTGATGTAAAGCAAAGCTGCCTTCTTGGTTCCACTGGGGCTCAAACCCAGGACCTTCTGCATTTAAAGCAGACATAATGGCCGCTACACTATGGAATCACAACAGAGCCATCGTTATATGGAAGTTCGCCCGGTTTGTGTTGCTCTTTATGGTGCCAGACATCATAATGCTACTAGCGTCACGTGCAAATGTCCATAAAGAATAAAATTTCCTTTATTTTACGTCTTAGAAAAGTACAAAAAAACCACAAGATCTATAAACTCGGGAGAACTTTCAGGATAGATTCCGCCCAGAGGTAGGTTGGGGAAAATCCACAGAGGGAGGGAGTCCGGAGAGCGTCCGAGCGGCGGCGCGCCGAGTGAAAGCCCAGCAAATGGCAAGTGTGTAGGAGAGCAAACACTTGCTTTAGACTGTTTTACACCGTTTTGGTTGTTGACATCAGATTTTGCTAAGGGTGAGGTTCGTTGAGTCACATAACCAAGTTATTTATAGACTCATTGTTTAAGTGTTGATTTAGGCAAGTTGTTTGCAGGATGCTGTACATGCGCAATATGTGACTGCATAAACTTCCGTAATATATTAGCTCCACTGGGCTCCTAACTCCTGTGCAACACTAAAGAGTTAAACTTTGAACACCAAACTTGTCATGGCTGTTGACATTTTGACTGAATTAGATTTTTTCCTGAACTAGTTCTTTAATGGAGCACATGCTGTGCTTGTGCTCTTTAGTTACTGAGCCACTATTTTCTCCTGTGAGTTCTCTACTATGTTCCATTCAAACCCACCTTTTACATTTTTCTCATTCTGTTCCTTTTTTAAATTTGTTTACTGAGTTTTGTAACACCTTTTGTACAAACTTTTTAGAAAAAGAAAAAAAATATTACAACAATAATTGCATATCTCACCCCATTCAGTTTCTTCTGATTCCTAAATTGTCCTCTTCCTCCGGCAGGTTCAGCCTTCATGATGGTGAACACGTCGGGCCGTTTTGCTGGACAGAAAGCTCTGCTCCTGAGCCCTCAGCTCAAAGAAAACGATACGCACTGTGTCATCTTCCAGTATTTTGTGTCAGGAAGGGAAGGGGGAAGCCCTGGGCACCTCAACATCTATATAAAAGAGAATAACAGCCCCATGGGCCTGCCTGTGTGGAACACCTCAGGACCCGTCAGTCGGAGCTGGAACCAGGTGGAGCTCGCTATCAGCACCTACTGGCCAAACTTCTACCAGGTGAGAATCAGATTCATGTTTGTGAGTTTTGTAGCGCTGGCTTTTATTTTTTCTCATTTTAATTATAGATTACTATGAAGACTGAAGCAGCGTAGTCCCAGCCTAAAACAGTTTTCACACAAGTAGCACCACCAGGGTGGTGGTAGCTCAGTGCCTCTGGACCAAGAGGTCATTGGTTCAAATCCTACCTTCAGTATACCACCAGTGGGTCCCTGAGCAAGACACGTAACCTCAAGTTGCTCCAGGGAGACTGCCCCCAGTAGTTAGGAAATGAAAGTCGCTTTGTATAAATGCGTCTGCTAAATGCCATAAATGTAAAATGCAGAATTGATATATAAATGATCAAATTATCAATAACAGATTGATGGGCACAGGGCAATGATAGCAGAGTTGAGCATGATGGAATGTTCCCAAAAATAGTGAACATTCTGTTTATTAGTAGTGATAGTAGTTGTAATTATAGTAGCAGTAGTAGCAATAACAATAGCAATAATAGTGATAGTTATTAGTTGTTAGGTTGTGTTCAATATCTATTTATGGTACCTGTACAACAGTGGTGTAATTAAACTACACAAAAATTAAGCAAGTGAGATTGAGCTTAAATTGTTACATGTTCAGTTAAAAATCTGATTTACACAATTTTCCACTTACCCCAGTAGTCGATCAGGCTGGATCAAGAGCTTTGGTGCAAGAGCTTTAAATCTAAAACTAAACCCAAACTCTAGAAAACAATAGATACAAATACATCCCCAGAACTTTCTCTCATTCTGCTCAAACCGCATTCGGATCGTCATTAAGGTGGAGCAGACTTGTGAATATGGTTTAGTCCTATAATTTCGACTACTTTGGGAATAACAGCTCTGGTTTTGTCTGGAATGGCTGCCTGTAGTGGTGACATTTTGTTGTTTTTATTATTTGCAGTAAGTCAAATAGTGTCCTAAACCATACCCACAAGTCTGTACCACCTTAATGAAGAACTGTATGTGGTTTGAGAGATGTTTTTAGTCAGTATAACAATGTGGGCTATTTAGGGAACTGTTTTTTTTTTTTACACTGTTAGCTTCATTGCTTCAGTTCTAAAGTAAATAAGCAACATTTTGACACTAATATTGGATTTGTTGATTGACTACATGACTACATTTGGTGATTGACTAAAAAAATGATAAATGAATGTATAACTATTACTGATTTAATTTGGCCGATTCCAAACCAATTAAAATGTGTCTGCATCAGCCCAATCTCTGTTCTTTAGATCTTATCAGAACATCAGTAATTATAACTCAAGCATGAAGTTTTCTGCTGCATTATAATTTGCGAAGGCATGGAGAGACAGGAAAGTCATTTTATGTAGCGTGTATGTATGTAATGGAATATGCTTTTATAATCAAGCACACTCACCACTAGTAGATACCTTCCTTCCCTGTTTTCACCTGTTTCACCTCTCCCCACCCCTTCAGTTCTGGTTCTCTCTCCCTCCTTCTCTCTCTTCTCTCTCTCTCTTTTTCCCTCTCTCACAAAATAATGAACCTTCCCCCTCCTGCTATATTAGAAAAAAAAAAATTACATTTTCTCCCTGTCTGGTGGTTCATTTTCACGTGTGGCGGGGCTGCACTGGAGTCCAGTGAGAGGAGTCTGATTTTACACATGCCTGGTTATTAGTCGTCCTCTCTCCAGGGTGCACAGGGTGTCTGGTGTTAATTGGCAGAGCGAGACCTCTTCACCTCACAAAGGGAAGTGCTGCCTTACCGAATTAGCCCATTAGAACCAGCAATGCTGGAGCAGACAGATGGGTTCCGATGAGACATAACTGGTACACTCATAGCACATGGGCCCCATTAGCAACATAGGCTCATTCATTGATAATAATATCTGTATTGTGATTTTATTGGACTTATAGAGTCGGGGTGTCATGCATATTAATTCATTACTGTTCTGTACTGTTCATTAATTGTCAAGACAATATGCACGATAAATGCTGACATGATGAATTGATATATATACACCTATGATATCTACTGTATTCCTGTATAATATCAACTGTATCAACTATTTCACCAGGTGTCACAGTTTGTATTTGACCAAAAACAGTACTGACAGTACATTTGACAGAAAGTACTGATGTTACATTTTAATTTTGTGTAGAAAATGTACATAATACATAAATATCCTAAAATGTGCTTGTTGTTACAGCCCAGTCATAAAACTTACCCAGGCTAAACACAGCAGTGCTGCTTTAAATCAGAGGGTTCTCAGTGAAGAGGCTTATTCTGTTAATAATTCTATATCAAGCCAGCAGTTCGCCTTCAGTACTCAAAGTGCATGTGCAGCTAATAACTTATTTATGTGTTTCTAATGCTGTTAATACTTCATGTGAGCTTTATATTTCTGCAGATCACTTTGGAAATATTAAAACAATCCTTCCTAATCCACCAGTGGTTCAGGAAGATAAAATACTCCTCATAAAAAGTCAGTTATAGGGCAGATATTAAATTTTGATTCAATTTTAAGATTTGATAGTGTTTTTGAGATCTTAATGAGATTGATAATACTGTATAACTCTGGGACCTGGAGCTATACTCAGTTACCTTTTTATGACAATGCAACTGCAGGAAAAAAAACAACAACAGCTATCATTTTGGCCACACAACAACCAGGACTGCTTACGTTGCTAACAAAGACTAGAAGTCAGTAGTCAACTACCTTTCTTTTCAGTAAATATATCCTCACGACTTCTAAGAACTCCCTTGAACCACATCCAACTGTTCGGACTTATGGATGTGGTTTGTGACACCATAACACTTACTGTGAACTATCAAAATGACAAAAAAACTTCATTCCAGACCACAATAGGGTTGGAGAAGACTGACCTTAGATCCTCCACATTCATTCAGTTTTTATTGCTTATGAAACTCTTAGTAAAGATCCGAATGCTAAGTTTTAGGATTGTATTTACAGAAATATTTGGTTGACTATTGACTTCCAGTATTTGTTAGCAACATTAGCTATGCAATCATTCTGTTGTTTTTTTGTTCTGTGCCTCCCAGAACCTTAGGAAGCATTTAAACTAGAACTTTCGAATGTCCTAGTATCAATATCACATTTCATTCAGTTATTCAGTGCACAGACTAACCATAGACTCATGGACCAAGAGCCAATTTAAAGACTCTGCATGAACCCTAAAGCATTATGTCATTTATATACCAGACCTTTGTACTATAGTGCTTCACTCCTGAGAAAAAAACAAGTTATCTAGCTTACTTGCACGAGACATGGACATTAAGACAACCTTGTTCTTTTTGAATAATCAAACACAAGAAACATTTATCTGTTACTTGATGTTTGAAATGAACAGTTTTTAGCTTTACTTTACTTCACAGCCCCAATTTAACAACAGATATCCTTTATGCAAACATAGGTTACTTGTATAATGCACAGAATTACTTTTTTTTTTTTTTGCTATGCTCTGTTTTATATCGTGTTGCTTGAACTGATTAGTGTGGTTGAATGTTGGCGCACAAGAACTGAAACCTGGAGCCAAGAAAACTTTTTTGTGTTTCTACTGCCTGGGCAGAACAGTGAGAGAATCGAAGTTGAAGGAAAGGGAGGGTGTTTATGATATGTTTACCTCTTTAAGCTGTTTTGCAGCCCTCTTTTTTGCGGCTCGTCTTTTTCTGTAGTTTTTCTCCCTTTTTAAATGAGTGGATGCCGCCTAGTCAGCTCAACTACGGAACAGCTTTGCAAATGCAGGATCCTCTTGATTAGGGAGCCTGAACAGTGTGTCCAGTGTGTCTGAAATGTACGTGCAGTTACAGCATGTTGGCAGGCAAGCTCTTCAAAACCTGCCCGTCCTCTCCGTGTTTTGAAAGACTTCACCTCGAAACCGCAAGCGATGATTTCTGCTTTGCGAAGGAAGACGAGAATAAAGACAGTGCTCCGCAGATTCGTGTCTAATTAGCAAAGTCGAGATAATTATAGGTAGGTTTAATTGCACAGTATCCTAAGTGATTGTCGGAATGAAACCACCTGGTGCTTTGGGCATTATTTTGTAATTATGGGGTTGATTTGGTGTTTTTCTCTCTCGAAGATACAATCCATCCTCTGTTCTAATTAAACTGCAGTCAGGTTGCATAGCAAAAACTTTTAATTGTTTATGCCATGCATTCAGAATATCATGTCACTCTAATTTTGAAGCACAAGCGTCTGAATCTGCATATCAGTTTTTGCCCGTTATCTGTTTTTCATGATGTGTTTTCATCGTCAACAACAACTGCTGGTGCATTTTAGAGTCTCAACACCATGCAACCTGCAACATTTTCATTCCTCTTATCTAGGAGAACAGCAGTGGAATGGCTTGTTGCTTAGCACAAGTCGACATCTTCCACCAGATAAAGCACACAAATGCCTCTGTGCCCTCTTTTGTCTACTTGATGCTAATTACAGCATGCACATAATATCATTAGCGATATGAGGGTCACATTTACCGCTGACTGCTGCTTGTTTTGAACAAACAAAAGATTCTGTGGGGGTGGACTGTTATACCGCGTGGCTGAAGTAATGCAGAAGTGGCTGCCTCTTAATTTTCTATGAACCGTGCCGTAATGACAGTGGCTAGCGCCGACCCAAAGCCAGCGGTGTTCAGTTCTTCATAAAAGAAAGAATGAATGATAATTACAGTGTTATCTGATAGCCGTTTCTGACCTCGCCGATAGCGACGGCATTATGTAATGATACCGAGAAAATCCAGTGTAAAATGAAAAAGGCTAAAAGGTAAAAAAAATCCTTTCATGTAATTTGTAAGAGCTGACAGAAGAAGCTGAGTTCAGGAACAGTAGCATTTTCCGCTCCAGCATGATTTTATTCTTTTATTGTTAAGGAAAAAAAAAAGTCTTGACCTAAAACTTAACATACTTTCTAACATACTGTATTTTTCAGAGAATTCAAAGGCGACCAAGGTGAGCTTCTTTTTTCTGTGACTTTATAGCTTTTGTGGTGTCTTTTTTCTTAGTTATTAAAGGAATATTCTAGCAAATCTCTTTAAGTATCATGTGGCTGATTGTGGACAGGAGTGACTGCAGGATGTCTGGGTTTGAATCAGCTGATAATAAAATCCAAAATGTATATATACAGCGCTGTGAAAAAGAATTTGCCCCCTTCCTGATTTCTTCTTTTTTTGCATGTTTGTCACATGTTTCAGATTATCAAACAAATTTAATGTCAAACATGATGTCGTTCCTTTTCTGGGATCTTTTAGCCTACTTTTGAAGTGATATCTTTATTCAACAGGTCTGGCAGTAGTCAGGCCTGGGTGTGGCTAGTGGAATTGCACTCAGCCTTCCAAACAATGTGATTAACCAAATTTACTTCATGGTTTTACAAGGGGGGCAATTACTTTTTCACATAGCGCCATGTAGGTTTGGATCGTTTTTTTTTCCCTTAATAAATAATATGACTTAAAAACTGCATTTTGTGTTTACTTGGGTTATCTTTGTCTAATATTTCAATTTGTTTGATAATCTGAAACGTTTAAGTGTCATGACAAACATGCAACAAAATAATAAATCAGAAAGGGGGCAAATAATTTTTCACAACACTGTGTATACATGCATGTACATATATACACCAAAAAGTTAAAGGCCAAAAAGCCTGCACTATACTATATAGCACTCTTTTTTTCTTGGGCTTCGAGTCATTCTCTTTCATTCTTAAACCTCTAAAAAAAAACATGTGGTTGAAGTAGAACTGCCCTGAAGCTCCTATTGTGTGTGATTTTTGGGTCTTTTTGTTTAGAAGAAACACGTTGTTGTTTTTGGGATTTGATGGCACTATACATGTGTGACAGGTGATGATTAGGTTTAAAAAACTGAACATCATTTAAACATCGATCCTAGAATCCTAGACTCATGTCGGTTCAGCGCTGTTTGCTGGGCGTTTTTATTTTTGCACCATCTTCATTGGTGGCGCCTCTCTCCAACCCTCAGCCCAGCGGACCAGCCGCAGCTTTGTCAGGCAGTACATATCTCCGTGCCTCTGCCCTCCCCATGATCCTCATGATGGGTTTATATTTAGGAAGAGGTGGTATTCTGTGGGATGCTGTGGTTGATGGTATGCGGAATGGCTGGGCTAGTCTATGGGGAGCACCACACCCACAGAGGGAGGCAAGCCAGACATTCCATTTCTCCCAACTTTGGCTCTCCTGCCTCATCTTGGAGCTTCCTTCCTTACCATAACTTCACATACAACCGCTTTTAGGTTTCTGTTTTTGTGTGTTATGTAAACATATTCGAACAGTCGAATCCTTGTTTTAGTAATTACAAGAACGTATGAGATATTTTATGATTTTAATTTTGTGCAAGGTTACATTTTATGCAGTCCTGCTGGAGTTTTACACTCCTCGTAAAATCAGCAGTCAGAACAATACATTGCACTATTTAAGGTAGAACTGAAAATAAGATTCAGGTTAGAGGCAGGACCAAACATAAGCAACCAACTTGTGCATTAACCTCTGTAGGCCAGTGGCTCCAGCTATTTCAAAGGTTTATTCTAAATTTGTATATATTTAGGTCGCAGGTGTGCTGCTATTTTTCTCGGCTCTGCAGTGTCCAAACGTATAACAGCCCAGTTATTGTCAAACCAGTACGATATTTGTGGTCTTGTTTTGTCTTGGTTTAAACATTTTTTGCCATCTTCTACTCACAGTTAACAACTGACTTATTTTGCTTCAGTCTTTACGTGAAATTGGTGGTTTTACTATAAAAGTGTTTTACCTGGGAAAGTGATAAGTAGGCCTTTAAGCCTGAAAAAATGTCAGGAAGAGTTTTGTATAATGATGTTAAAGTCAAAAAATTTAAATACTAAAAATATAAACATATAAGTATAACGAAAACTACCCAAATTATACTCAAATTATTCATTATCTAATTGATGGAATGAAATACAAATGTACATCATTACTGAACTTCATACATAATAACATATGCCTATATAACATAATTGAATTAGTTTCAATTCTAGAACAAAATGACATAAACAAATCTTACGTTTAAGATCTAAAATGTGTTTTACAATGGTTTTTTTTGCTTCAAAAGTTGTTTTTTCTGCCCCTTGAAAGAGTTATCTTTGTCCAGTCTACAGTCTAAGCCAAATGAATGCACAGCGTCAGAACAAATTTGAAGTAGACCATCTTATACATGCACAAGTGTTGTGCCACATATATCCTATATGTACAGCTGTGTGTTTAATTTGAACCAAGCGTGAAATTAGCCTCACTTCTGCTTATCTCGCAGGAATGCTGAATATGTCTTTAAACAAATGGGTCCGGGTCAGTGGGACATAGATCCCGTGTTATAGGATTAGCCCCAGGAGGCACCAGTCAGATCCTTTGCACAATGAACTTGAGTTGGCAAAGACCTCGTCCACATGTGAAATCTAAATGAGAATCTATTAAATCTGGCACTGCTGAAAAATGATGTCCATATATCCCACAGCCCTTTCCCCTCACATATGTTTAAGCAGCCGTTAGCCTTGACCTGAGAGGCTAGTGGGCTCTTTTATTGGCAGATCTCCTGTAAATCTGAGCTGAGTTGAAGCTTCTGTTACTCTAGCATATTTCACATTTTCTCCTACCTTTAGAGCACTGAATAGACAACCTACCAAGACATCTATTATAATAAGGTCAAAAATCATTTTTTATAGTAATATCTCAGTAGAGAGGCTGACTAATAACCAGGCATTCATAAAATAAGGTGCATGCACAGTAGAGGTGTGAACCTTCACAGGCCTCACGATTCGATTCGATTCGATATCTCGTTGCATTACGATGTATCCCATCAATTTTATACATTACTTCACATGTTCATGTTTTGAAATACAATCAGTGAGATGTAAGCTTTTTTTATTCAACAAAAATGGAAAATGTGAACAAAAATTGTGACACTAAATTGTAAACAGAAATAAAGAATATAGACATAGCTCATCAAAACGTAAATAGAAATTGTGCCCATAGTATTAAATTGTAACCAAAATAAGTAGTATAGGCCTAGCCTACATCTTCAATGAATATGGTCAGTCTTCAAAAACAAAACATTCTGCAGTGCTGCTTTTTAACTAGATTTTTAAAATCAAGCAATATCATCATGATATAAATGATTATGTCCTGCCACTGCATCGATGCATCATCGTCCACGTCCGCATTGCGATGCATTGCGATTATGTGATTAATTTCAACACCCCTAATGCACAGTAAGTTCGGCTTCTCACGATTAGAAATCATGCTCAAACTTTAACTTTGCAACTTCATCATCTAATTTACCATCATCTGCCTAGCTGTCTTAAGTGAAAGCACTCAATAGCATTGCTATTAGCTTGGGACCTTACAGCCAGGAGTAGTTGAAGAAAATAGACTGACAATTTTCTGTCATTTGAGGTTTTAATGTTCAGAATCATATACTTGAGATCTTACAATTGGCTTGCTTTGGACCACAGAGAATACAAGCACATGGTTCTTCATGCTTCCATGCTTCTGGAGAAATTTCTTGTTCACTTGGGGTTATTTCCGTGGTTCCTTTTATAGCAGGTAAAAGCCTCTGAAATCTTTACTGATGCTGTCCATAAAAATAGTGATGTGGTGGATTGGGAAGATTAAGATTTATTTTATTTTAATTTTTACTTACAATAAAGCAGCTGGTATTTTTAAATTGTGTGGAATTAAATGTGAGAATGTAAAATATGACTTTCAGTCTGATAGCAGCGAGCAAACAGGATTCTTCCAACTGTTACAGATCAACACATGCAGGCACCATGTCCTCCCCATCCCCGGAGCTGAATTTATACTACATGGCCTTTGTTTAAGTCCCCTTGTGTAGTTCCCCTGGGGGGCCTCGTTTCGCTCTGTGTGTGTGTGTGTGTGTGACATTTTAAAGGTGTGTACATTTATCACAATGGTTATGGGTTTTCTCTTCCTTCTGCAGATCGTCTTTGAAGTGGTGACCTCAGGCCAGCGCGGTTTGCTGGCCATCAAGGATGTCGTCGTCCAGGGCCATCAGTGCAGTAAGGCCGAGCCTTATACCGTAACATAAGAGACACACACACTCTCTCACACACACACACATTCATCACACCACTGCCTGTCCTTTTACTGGCATCCTGCAAAATATCAGTGCAGTAGAACCACACAGACGGGGCAGAAAGGCCTTCTGTAACATGTTATGGCACATGGCTGACAATATCCTCTGTCTCCGGAGGCTCGTTGTGTTTATGAGGAAGAACATAACCAGTATAAAGCTTGTCAGACATTAGGTACTTCAATAAGGAATGGAAAGCAAAGAAACATCCAGGAGTAAAAGCTTCCATCAGAAATGACTGCAATAAGAATGTTCCACACTGCGTTAGAGCCGGTATGAACAGACATTATACTAACAATTGTGAGGCTCATTTTAGTTTAGCCCTTCAGTTTAGGCCAATGCAAAAGTGGCTGCCGTTTAATCCCATCTCTACAGTTTGATTCTTGTCCCTTAATAATGCAGTTGCTCAGTGTTGTTGTTGTATTCATTTGGTTTCAAGAAGGCGATGGAAAACGATGGTGAATCCCCATTCTAAAGCCTCTTTAGTGTTGGTTTAAACTTAATCTGCGTCTGGGAAACAGTCCATAAGTGATTTTATTTTACATTTAAAGCATAATTGACAGCCAAATTTGAAGTGCTTTTACTAACTTCATACTTGTAGAGTGATGGTGCGGTTGTATTATTTATAAAAATGCATATTTCTAACGGCCTCTTGAATCGGAATCAAACACAAAATAAATCTGCAGCTGACACTGCTGTATGCCTTCCCACTAAATCTGCAGCAGTACATTTTTCTATGTAGTTCATTTAAGTCTGTCGTGCCCAGCACCTCTTCAGATTATCCATGTAAGACCTGGGAATTTACTGTTCTTCAAATGAGGCGCCTGTACAACGACACAACAAGATCACATTCACTGAAACATGCGTACACCTAGTGTTTATACACTGGAGCCAGCTAGTGGATCTTCGGTGGGGATTTAATGCACATAGTAATGAAAGTGAATAGAGAAATAAAGAAAACGAAGAATCAGAGAGCAATAGGAAATGCGAATCATCAGAAAGCAAAAGTGGATCATCTGGTAAGAAATTGGAACGAAATTAAAACGGGGCAAAACACTTTGTTTTGAGTATGGGCTGTGCTCGCCTCTTCTGGAAAGTCCCTCTTAAAGCTCTTTACAGAGTGATTGTGTACAGTGAGCTATACTAATTCCTCTCAATGCTGTTAGCAGGCTCTTCAAAGAATCTCCTGATACCAATAAATACTTACTTTGGCTTTCTCCCATATTTACAGAGCAAGCAAGAGAGAGGGGGAAGTACATGGTGTAGAAACAGGCCGACTATTAACATTCAGGTGTTATTGTGCTACGTTTGGAATTTTAGATTGGATCGGATTTATCCCCCATCCTTGCCCAGATTAACTGGTTATTGTTAACTGATGGTATGGAGGTATGCAAAGGCAGATTATAGTCCGCATCTGCATGAAGTAGATTTAGAAACTCCTAATACCGGCTTAAACTAGAAATCTGAGAAAAAAATACTCCGATCTGAGAACACACGCCTGCATGCATATCTTTTAGGGCCCTCGCAATGTGACACTAACATTATCGATAAAAAAAATCAGTCATAGTTCGCTGGAAGAAAGGGTAATGACTTTACTGTTTCGAGCTCCAAATGACGATTCCTAAGCGTTAAATTGAGTGATAGGATATGCCTTTATTTTTTTATGGCAAGAAAAGTCACATTCATTTCCTATTCATGAAAGCAGATGGCATGGCTGCATTCACTCCAAGGTGTCATTAACTCCAAGGGAGGTCTACCTATCATTAAAGGGAAGAAAAAAAGCTACTTTACCAGCAAGAAATAGGTTCTGCCAAAGCACCATTGAGGAGAGCGGCTGGTCAAAGTAATAAAAGTGATGCTATTTGAAACAAAAAAAGTGAAGTGAAATATTGCGTACAAGGAAGAGGAGCTGAGAGGGAGCGATTAAATTAGCAGCGTTGCTGTGTTTTTTTTGAGGACGCCTCGCTTATCGATTCAAGGTCGCTGTGGCCTGATTTTCACCAGCGAGGCGTAATCAAACATTATACCTCGTAACTTGATTTACATGGAATTTCATCCCAGAGATGTTTCTTGTTATAAATGCATATTGACCCAGATCTGAGTGTACTTTGTTGTTAAGGCGGAGAAAGACTAATTAAAGTTACCACTGACTGAATAGCTCAAAACAAATCCATGGGGTTAAGTTTACTGAGCATTATAACAATATTATAAATAGCACAGATTAAATGGGATTTCGGTAACCCATGATTTTCCAAACTAGTCTTTACCTTGAAAAAGATGAAGTGACTAAGTAGGTTCTCCTTAAAGCACATGTGAATTGTCATATAAAACCGCTTTCGCATTTGATGCAGTGAGATGAGGTTATGAACTCATCAAACAGCCTCTCAAATGTGTCCCAGATCTTCATACGTCAAAAGA
The DNA here is from genome assembly GCA_037974405.1 of Brachyalestes nurse. Lineage (NCBI taxonomy): Eukaryota > Metazoa > Chordata > Actinopteri > Characiformes > Alestidae > Brachyalestes > Brachyalestes nurse. The sequence goes on from JBBPCY010000039.1 coordinate 32,864,312, forward strand.
ACATGAATGAGCCGAATAGCAGCTACCTTTCTCACTTGCCATTCTTTCTCCGTTTGCCAATAGTAAAATTATCTCTTTCCTGCCTAAACTGATATTCTTCACACACACACACACACACACACACACACACACACACACACACACACATATATATATATATATATATATATATATATATAGTGTTTGTTATGCATAATAGCATCAGTAGACTAAATATACTAAATATATGCACTGTATCTTCTGGGAAGACTTTCAAGCAGGTTTTAGTATGTGGCTACAGGGTTTCACTTCCATTCAGTCACAAGAGCATACTCTCAGGCACTGATGTTGGATGATGGCTGAATGTCCCCATTCTGGTTCATCTCAAAGGTGTAGTATGAAGTTAGACCAGTCAAGTTATTCCCCACCAATCTCAGCAAACTGTTACTTTGTGAATATTTCTTTTGGCAAACTAGTAGTATCACGTTGAAACAGGAAAAGTTAAAAAAAGATGAAAGGCTAGAACTAAGCAAGACTAATTATGAATAAAACATAGTAAATAATTAAAATAATTACAAAAATAAAATGAATTATATAATATACAAATTAAAAATTACATAACATATATGTAGAACAAATATATTCAAATAAGCGGTGTAAACAAACATTACAATACAGTGAGGTTGTGAGCACAGTTGTGTTTTAATGAGGGGTTTAAAGTTGTGATGGAATGTCTTGGTTAAGGAGCCTTATGGCCTGAGGATAAAAGCTCCTGCTATGTTCTGGATCTCCTGGTATAAATGCTCTGCAGAGACAGTAGTGCTGACCTATTGCAGTGTTCCACTGCCCTAAACACTCTCTGTAGTCCATTAATGTCCTGTAACAGCTGTTTCCAAACCAGGAGATGATGTTCTGAGTCAGAACACTTTCTACTGCACCAGAGTAAAACGTCCTTAGGAGCACTAGCGAGACCATAAACTTTCTCAGCTGTCTCAAGCGGTAAAGACTGAAGCTTCTTACTCTCTCTACTGCAGTCCTGTTGATGTTAAGGGGTGTGTGGGGGGGTCGATGTGAGAGGGCCTTTCTCCAAACTGTTTCCACAAAGCTGGAAGCATATAGTTTTGTAGAAGGTCATTGTAGGTTTCTCGGGAAGGCATTACGTTTTCACCATCTCAATAATGAAAAACAGCCCCAGACCATTATTCCTCCTCCACCAAACTTTGTTTTCCTATAATCAGCCAAGCTCAAATTTGTCTGTCAAAGAACCAGATGCTTAGGCATGATTAATCAGATTTACTAAACTCTTCAGAACAATTCATCCTCCAGCCTGTTTTTTATTTGGAGATTGCATGGCTGTGTGCTTGTTTTTATGTACCTACCGTGGCTGAAATACTCAGATGCACTAAATAAAACTACACACTTAAACACATATAACTGGCAGTTATGTAAGGCACTTTCTGTGTTCTGTGGAAATGTGCAGTCTGTAAAAAGGTACTGACTTGACATTATCAAGTTAACACTATGCACTATGCTAAAACACCAAGCTTTTTTGCATTTTTGAGCATATTGTGAAAGTTGTCAGTACTTAATGGAATGTAATAATTACAAATGTAATGTTCATAATGTAATCATTAGACCTGATTGGATTCAGTTCAGATTATAAAAACTCACTCTAAAGTTTCTTTTTAAAAATATTATTAAATCATTAAAACCCAACAGTATTATATTTTTGTTCGACTTGTCTATACCAACTTATCAAACCTCAGAGAAGCTAAATTGTTATACATTTCATATGTACTGATAGTGATATAGAGAAAATATTTAAAAAATGTCAATAATTACCACACATCCTCATATAAGCAGATTTTAGTGTATGTGTGTGTATTGTTCATGTGTTAATTGTTAATATGTAAGATTGATTGTCTTTCTGTTATGTGTGCTTTTGCAGTGACGACCCCCCACTTTCTCCATATTAAAGGAGTAGAAGTGAACGCCGGGCAGACAGCTACTTTCCACTGTACGGTCAATGGAGAGTGGAGAGACAACTTTCATCTGTGGCTACAGGTCTCATGCACACACACACACACACACACACACACACACACACACACACACACACACACACACACATACTTATACACTTGTGCACACATACAATCATGCACACACAAACACACACACACTGTGCTGTATGTATGCATTTACACACCAACAACTAAAAGCCTTCTGTAAATAGGTATGATAGATGAGACATCTACTTAATTCTGCTTAAGCTATCTACTTAACTTCCTCTCCAGGGGTGAAAAATACTACTGACTAGAGGAGAGCTCTTTATTTAGACAAAGTATTTGTACCCACTGGTCTTGACCCTACTTCAGAATTTGCTTAATCACCGTTTTACACACCAGGCCAAGAAATGAGGCCAATTTTTTTGTTCTCTCGTCCTGTTTTTTTCTCGCGCTTAAGTTTGAGAGAGAATTGTTTGTGCTTCCTTCTCTCTCTGTAGCCACACAGTAATGTTTCCTCCCGGATCACACTCGGTTAATCTCTTCTGATTATGTCACATTAGCTGTGTAGTGTTGTACTGTAAGCTGGGCTGAGTTACATCCATAAGCACTTTAGTTAGCACACAGTGCCTCTGTTTTTCCACTCAGACGGCATCATGCCGAGCTCTTCGTGCCCTACTCAAAAGGAGGAGAGCAAGTTTATTTTGTCTCTGCTGTCTCATCCATCTTTCCTCCTCCATTTTCATTTCCTTTGCCTCAGTCTCCACATCTTATATATGAAGCTTGTAAAGTTTCTCCATGCCTGATGCCTGAGTTGAAAGTATGTCATCACTGTCAGTGCAAGTCCTTGCAACGCTGTTTTTGTTGTTTATTTTTACATTATATGAACTTCACACAAATCCATTCATTCATTCATTTATTCATTCATTCATCCATCCATCCATCCACCCACCCATCCATTCATCGGTTCATTCGTTCATTTCAATGTATGAATGAATAAATGAATAGAAATAATTCAGAATATTTAGGGAAATCATGTTGCATTCATGTGCACTAAAGGTTTTGCCACATCTGTGAACTCTCTTTCACTTATGCCATTTTACGCCCCCATGTCCCTCTCTTTCTTTCACTCTTCTTGTTTCACTCCCTCTCTCCCCCTTTCTCTTTTGCTCCTTCCTCCCTGTCTCCCTATTCTTTACTTTGACTGTCTCTTCCTCTACCCTCCTCTCTCTCTTTCTCTGTCTCTCTGTCTCTCTCTCTTTTGCTTGCTTGCTGTCTCCTTCTCTCAATATCTCTTCCTCTCTCTCTCCTTCTTTCACTTGGCCTTTTCCTTTCTTTCTCTCCGCCTCTTTTTTACTCACTCTAACTCTGTACCTCTCCCTCTGTATCTCTCTCTTGCTCTCTGTCTAGCTCTCTATCTCGTCCTCTCTCTCTCTCCATCTCTCTCCACGTCTCTCTCTCTCTCTCTCTCTCTCTCTTTCCATCTCTCTCCCCGTCTCTCTCTCTCTCTATCTCTCTCTGATGTGTTTTCTGTGTGGAGGACCTCGGCCAGGTAGTTAGTTACTTAAACAAACACGTCCTCATTACTAGGCAAAAGAAACACAAACATTAAGTGAAGTCCCCTGATGACAGTAATGAAGAAAGATCTCCAATGAACAAATGGCCCCCATCTGCCTGCTACACTGGGTGACAGCTGGGGGGAGTGTAGGGTTTGTGTATGTGTGAATGTGTGCGCAGTACAGATTATTAAAACTGAAAACTTCCAGCCAAGAAAACAGTCTAGGAAATACATTGCCATGAACACATTGCAGCAATAGAACAGATGCACTATTGCACACACAGACACAAACGGATCTGTGCCTAAAAGACACACACATGTACGCGCTTGACTCTTCATAGTAAATGTGTTTTTGTGTGTGTGTCTGGACTGCAGGGTATTGGTGGACGTGAGGCTCCTATGAAAGCCACAAAGCCATGGAATAACCAGCGCTTCATTGGTATGTTCGACGTGGTGAACACTACAAAACAGGACTCTGGCCGCTACCGCTGCATTGTCCACTCCAATAGGGGTGTGGGGGTGTCCAACTACGGAGAACTGACCATCAAACGTAAGTCTGCATCAGTTCCATTGGATTACTTGATACTGGTACGCAGTGCATCATGAATACATACATTTCAACACAAAAAGAAGTGCATTCTTTAATGGCATATTATTATAATTGGTCCATATGTTCTATTACAACAGTTTCTATTACAACATTTTATACATTTTTGCACCCGTTCCACTCTCTTACTCTTGAACACAAACATGCACCTTCTTCTAAGTACTACAACTATGCAATATTCGGCTACCGTATGGAAGTACTCGCTACCTTCAATGCTACAGAATGCCATATATCAGTGTCTGACATCCTTTATGGTGAGAGAGAGAGATATAGAGAGAGAGACTGTATGTCTTGAGCTTATTGTCAACTGATGGCGCTGTGAGGAAGATTGATGTTCGTTTTATGTTAATGGCCCACACTCCTTTTGTTTTGATGCGCCTGAATGTGTGCATCTTTACGAGCACCGTCCTTGACCAAGTGTGTATCCTCTCTGGAAGGACATAAAGGCAAGAGTGTATTGATGTACAGTAGGCTGTCCAGCACAGGCCTCCGCCAGTCATTTGATATGAATTTATAGAGGCGACCGCTTCTAAATCCTTCTTTCCTTCTCTCTCTTGTAGCCGCAAGAGTTAGGTAATGGCCTTCCATATTTCTCTCCCTCAATTTCCCCCTCGCTCGCTTTCTCTCGCTCTCGTCGAGCGGCGAATTGAATTTATGGTCCTGTAGCTTTCTCTTTTTTTTGTTACAGACTCAGCTTTAGGTGACTGACTGCTTTAATCCTACCTTGTCCATGGCTGTCAGTCAAAGCATGCTGACCTCAACCTTGGGATAGGCACGGCGTCTTTGTGGTTGTTTCACTGTGTTCACTTTTGTCAATGAGCCACTTTATTAGGTACACATACCTTATCTACATGCATCATATCCATCTACCATATAGTTGCACATTGTAATTTACTATATTAGGCAGAAAGTGTCGGGTACTGTTGTTCCTTACCAAAGCAGTGGCCAGACTTTAATCTGTGGTGGCCACCTCTTTGCTCCGTCCCTTGATATGAGATATATTTAAGACACATAAGATTGTCTCTCTTCTCAGGATATGTTTGTACAGCCTTAGATTAATCCTTTGTTTCTCTTCAACCCCATTACTAGTATGTGGAGTAAATATGTAGGATTTGTAGCTGGAAAGAAATGGTACCAGATTTTATGACCCTGATCCTCTCTCACAACACCCTCTTTACCTCACTGTTGCAAGTCACATTGCAAGTATTTGAAAAATCTGAACCTCATCAAACCCCCTAATGAATGCCTGAAACTGTAATTGGCTCTGCCTTCAGACTGGAATGACCTCCATTCATATTGGTTTAGGGCAGTGGTTCCCAAACTTTCTCTGCAGGGCCTCCCTTTTCTAGATAGGAACATTAATGAGCCCCCGGCCCCCAAACCCTCCATTCAGACTACGCAGGTTCCGATTCAAACTTTATTTGCAATACAACTCCCGTTTCTAATTGAGCAAAACAAATGCAATAACAGATGGTGCAATTTCACCACTGTGGGAGAAATAAAGAGCAAACTGAAGTTATAAACAAGAATAAACAACTGTCTCCACAAAAATGGCTCTGAAAATTAACCAGTTCCCAGTCAGAAAGTGCTTGAGTTGAGTGGTGCGCCCCTCTGCAATACCTCTGTGCTGTCCCTAGGGGGCGCGCCCCCCAGTTTGAGAACCACTGGTTTAGGGTATGTTGTGTTTTAGCACCTTTTCCTCAACCCTTATCCATTTACTTTACAAAGCGAACACAATCAGTTCCCCTCTCTCACTCACAACCAAGCTGTAGTGCTGTCCCACACTGGTCCTATACTCCTGTTCTTCATAGTGGGGATGAATTCTGATAGATTATGGGTGGTGGCAAACCAGCAGCATCACTTTTCCTATTCCTATTCGACTGACTCCTCCTGGTGCATTACCCGCCTGGACACTAGCGCTCTGTAGCGTTGCGTGGAGGCGTAATTGATGTTGAACAGAGCATCATAGCTTTACGTGGCCGTGTCAGCGCTAATGAGCAAAGCCGCAGGTAATCAGAGTGGCATAGAGATCCTGGTGTAACTCATTAGCTACTTCTTCCCATCTCAATATGTGGATTTGCTATTCAGAGGCACCCACCCAGGCCCAATTAAGACCATAGCAACTCAGAATTCGAGAGTAGCTTCAGTGCATATAAGGACAGAGTTCTGGATAAATGCTATAGCTACCCTAGAAAGGAGAGGAGACAAAAGCACACAATAGGAGAGGAGAGGAGAGGAGAGTGGACAGGGTGAAAAGAGAAGATTCAACAGGAGATCAGAGAAGAGGAGGAAACGAAAGTGAAAAGGAAAGAAGAGGGAAAGAAAAAAGAAGAGAGGAGATGAGGAGGAGGACGGGAGTGGCGAGGAGAGGAGACAAGAAGAGGGAAAAGGAGAGAAGAAGTAAGAAAAGAGGACATGACAAAAAACGAAGGTGAGAAAAGTAGAAGAGATGTAAAGAGGAGAAGAGATGTGAAGAGTAAAGAGGAGAAGTGATTTGATGAAATGAGAACACAATAGCATGAAAGGAGAGTAGACAAAACAAGAGGAGAGGAAAACCCTAAGCAAAAGACATTAAAAATTTGAATAAATTGAAAGAGATAGAGAAAGAGAGTGAGAGAGACAGAGAGAGAGACAGAGAGAGAGAGAGTGAGAGAGAGAGAGAAGCGTGGCAGACATTTTTGTGTGCATGATTGGTAGACAGGTGCTGTACTGAAGCAGACCACAGCTGTCCACCCCCCTAACCCCATACCACACATAAAGTTTTTCTCTTTTGCACACATATACATAAACATTCACTCGCACAAACATACAGAAGCACAAACATACTTTCACGCCCCTGATCGCCTGGACAACAGCCCTGCAACAGCTGTTCAGCGACCCCCCTGCCACAAACATGCCACAGTGTCACACGCCCAAGAACACATGCACACACACCCCCAACCCTGACACACACACACACACACACACACACACACACACACATGCACACAATCCTATTGGATTTGCCTGCCAGTCTCAACTGTGCCCCCTGAGGAGAACTGCTGTTCTCCCTCCTCCATCACTCAGTCACTTACTAGCACATGCACACACACCAATCAGCCATAACATTAAAACCACCTACCTAATACTGTGTATGTCCCAGTAGTGCCACCAAACAGCTCTGACTTATCAAGACATGGACTCCACAAGACCTCTGATGGTGTACTGTGTTATCTGAAGCAAGATGTTAACCACAGACACTTCAAGTCCTGTAACTAGCAAGGTGGGGTCTCCATGGATCAGACCAGTTTTTCCTCACATCCCACTGATGCTCTATTGAATTAAGACCTGAGGAATTTTCAACACTTTGAGACCTTAAATGCCAGGAGCCATGATTTCTCATTTGAAAAGATCAGACTGCCTCCGCCAGCCTGTGGCCTTTCCATTGTGCATCCTCAGGCAAGCGATGCACATTCACCTGGTCATCCATGTGATGTGAAATAAAACCTGATTCATGAGACCAGGCTACAATGGGTACTCTTAGTGGTAGGCGGGGATTAGCATGGGCACTCTGACCGGTCAGATGGCCGTGCAGCCCCATACACAGCAAATGGCAATGCATTGTGTGTTCTGACACCTTTCTATCACGGCCAGCATTATAATGTGTGCTACAGTGGCTCTTCTGGGGGATTCAGACCAGATGGGCTAGCTTTTGCTTCCTACGCGCGTCATTGAACCTTGGGTGCCCATGACCCTTCCTTCTGCCAGTGCTGGTATATACTACACATTGCATACCAGGAACACGCCACAAGACCTTCACTAAAGCATGCACACACAAAATACATATTTTTTTTGGCAGTGTATGTAAATGTAAAAATTCATTTTAACCAAAAATTGAATCATATCAAAACTACAACAGCATAATATAATCCACACAAATTTGAAATGTGCAGAATTAAAGAAATTTGTAATTAAAGAGAACCTTTGTGAGGATTCTCTAATACACCCATATATACTCATAAATGCTTCTCGGTCATGTGACTATTCTCATGCGTTAAGGACTTACACTGTTCACCAGCCCTTTATTAACTAACTCTCTGCATCTCCCTCTTCTGCTAATCTGCTGCTTTGCGGCCTTTTGTCCAGGCTAAGCTCACTATAGCTAGACAATCCAAAAGAACCAGGGCAGAATTAACTTCATTTACTGCCACTCCTCTATTTTCCTTTTCCCTTTATTACGTTTTCCTTAGTCTCCAAGCAATTATTTTTAGCCTAGTCTATTGTCCATGGTGACAGGAGTTGAGTTAAAAGTGAAATGAAGTTGTATTGAAATGATCAGATGATGTTCACTTGGGTGACAGCAATTCAGCGGCTAAAGTTTCTTTTCAAGAATCCAAAATCCTGACATGATGGAGCACTTTTCATCCTCGGAGTGGTTGTAAATAGTGGACGGTGGCGTGACATCTCTAGATTAATAAGTCATCATGGTTTAAGCGGGCTGAGCTGAGGGTGACGGAGCCGGAAGGCGTGACGGATGTCTTCATAAAGTCGAGTGACGCACCGCTACGTTAAACGGCCCGTTAGCAGGCCGTAGCAGGCTGCTCTCGCACCGCTGGGTCACGCTTGGCCGAGGACCGTCACCATCGTGATGGATGGAGCATCTCCCGGTGCCAGCGGGCAGCAGGGAGAGTCATTCCTTTTCCTGGATAACAGTTAGAACATACACACGCCTATAACACACATCAGGATGTATGTCGCTCACTTTAGCCTTAAGTGGCTCGTTTGTTTGAAACCACCTTTCAAAACCTTGGAATAACCTTTCAAATGTTCAGCTACAGATAAATGTATAAAGTTATTCTAATACACTAGTCCCGTGCAACAACACAGCTTTCAGACAGTAAGGAGGAAACCGTAACAGATGAAGACGCTGGATATGTCCAGAATGATTAACGGAGCTGTAAATGAATCAAAATGGTCTGAGAAAGATGTAGAACACTGAGAATATAAATAAAAAAATATCCAGAATGCCATGATGAAAAGGCAAATCATTTGACAAAAAATCCCAATAGTATAGTGTTAAAATAAGTATTATGAAGATCATAATTATATATTATTTTCACTTAAGGAAAACATCCTATATTCTTAGTGTTTTCAGAAATCTTTTATTTACTGATTTGGGCATAAAATAATACTTTCAGTTTCTATAGATCATACTTATTTTCTAGTCAAAGGACAAAAATAGGGACGAGCGATTGCAAATGTTTGACTGTTGTTCCTTGCCTGACTTCATTGTACCTTAAAGCACAAGGGTCAGTAAATGCTGGTTTGTAAATACACTTATAAATGTGACATCTATTTGTCAGGGCAGAGACTAAAAATATATGTAGTTCAACTTTATATATGGAATTTAAGTGAATTGAAATATAGTTGAAATATAATTGAAATATAATGCCATAAGGCTCAGTGCTACAGGGAGTTCACCTGCGGTTAATCCGAGCACTACCCTTTGAACTCAGTTCTGAGAGAGAATAGGGAGACAATGGAGAGAGAGATAGATAGAGAGAGCGAGAGAGATATAGAGACAGAGAGAGAGAGCGCACCTCTGACAGATCAGCAAAGGTTCCGGGCTCTTCAAGGAAGTGGTACTTAAGTTGTAGACATAAGGGCACATGAGAGAATGGGGTTCTTAGTAGCAGAGACAGTGTATTGACATTAGTGTCAGAGTGTGTCGTTTGACCTATTTGTGACACGGCACAGTTCTAATAACACGTCGACGCTGACTTTCTTCTGGGCTTTAGCTCCCTTCATGTTATGACCTCATAAATGCATAAGATCTGTTATGTTTTAAATGGTTTAAACCCATCCGGTTCTATCAGGTCTTGAGCAGTTTGCTGTCCTCTCTGTTAATCAAGTGACAATATTGATTAAAAATAGCCTCTCACTCCAGTCCTCACAACAGTAGTTTTTTTGTAGTTTGGGTTATATGTTTAAATCAATAGCTGAGTGAAAAATCAAATGTTCTCCTTTCCATTTATGTAGTTGATCAGCCAAGCGATGTTTGCTGTCCAGTTTGCTTCTTTAGTGTTGTACTGGGGCTATGAGTATAATGCAGCTTACAAATAATGAAAACTTATACCTGGGGCTGAACAATGTGGAGGAATCAACTAATTATAATTTTTAGACCAACATTGTGACTTTTACTTAAATATTAAATGTAAGCTCCAGGCCTATTCACCAAGATTCGTTTATTTACGTTTGAATCTTAACCTGAATCTGAATCTTGAATATTTAATCTTGTAACACTGTAGAATAATGATGAATATAATTCAAACTGAAGTTGATTGACTGATTGCAACCTGACCAGTTTAAATCATTGCGCACTTGCCTGAAACTGCTTTGAGCTTTGATGCAACCATTTCCACTTCTGCCACTCATTTGGATTCATATACGTTATGGACAAAAGTATCGGGATGCCTGACCATTACACCAACAGTGTTTTTAATGAGATTGCATTCGAAAATACATAGACTTTAATATGCAGTTGGTCCCCCCCTTTACAGCTGCCCCTTTCCACTCTTCTTGGAAGGCTTTCCCCAATATTTTGGAGTGTTTCAGGGGGGGTTTCATTCTATACAGCATTTATGAGGTCAAGCAGTGATATTGGACAAGAAGGCTTGGCTTTCAATCTCTGTTCCAGTTCATCCCAAAGGTGTTGGATGGGGTTGAGGTCAGGACTCTGTGTGGGTCAGTCAAGTTCTTCCACACTGAACTCCTCCAGCCATGTCTTTATGGAGCTTGCTTTGTGCACTGGGATAGAAAAAGTTCTTCTCGAGGTTGGAAGCATGGCGTTGTCCAAAATGTCTTGGTCTGCTGAAGCATTAAAATTCACTAAAAGTATGGGGCCTAGACCAAACACTGAAAAACAAGTCTGTCCCAATACTTTTTTCCATGCAGTGTACTAAAAGCAGTCACAATAACAAAATTCAAAACAGCTTAGATTTCATACACAGACTGTGCCTACTGGAAAGTGAGTGGCATGTTTTTAAACCCGCATATTACACCAAGGACTTTTATTTATTAAAACAACAAAAGGTCAGTTTTCCAAGATATGGGCCCTTTAAGGTCCTGACTCAGTGTGACATTCTGCTATCTAGAAAAATTGACAATCATCTGCGTTTTTATCCATATTTATAGATAACGGAAGGTCATACACAGTAATTCGCGTCCGAAAATAAAAGGTCTTCCCCAGGATTTTGTTCAAACCAGAGACAGAGGTCTCCAGGCAGTTGGGACAAAATCCTGGGGAGTATTTTTACTCTCAAATGAACCTCCTCTGTGTGACCTAATGCTATCTATCTGACCTACTGTTATCTATAAAATATACAAAAGTGCAGTGGCTGCAGGTAGATCATACAAATATTCATGTTAGAAAAAAACGCTCTGAGTATTTCATATACGGTCCTACAGGGCAGAGTAAATCACAGTGAAAAAAGAATTAGAGAGCATGTTAAGTAGTTATTAGAAGTGAGTTAGTTTATTCTAGTGCAGACTGATGAGGTCAGAAAGGCTGCCGTGAATGTTGTACCAGCACAGATTTAATCAGTTCTTGCCTGAGGCCTGGCTCTTGATGTGTTCTACCATAAACACTCAGCTTGTAGCCTACCAAACATAGAGAAGCTTTACAAGCTAACAGGATCAAACCCAAAATGTATTCCGTAGTCTGTGGCTGTTGTTGTCTTGTTGCTGTATTTAATTTACGATATGTTTCTATATTATTGTGCAGTCAGTTAAATAATCAGCTTCAAATTTAAACTAGTTTCTAAAGAATTATGTTTACATTCTCATTAGCATTCCGTGGAGACAGGTCCTGCACTCCAGACTTTTTCTTCTTCTTTTAGAGACAAAAACATCGAATCAAAGGAATGTTTTACCTTCCTGTGAAAGAATGCGGTACGCCTACTTGCCGACACAAATGTGGTGTCAAGTGAGAGTTTGGAATTCTCCGTTTTTGCCAGAATTTCTGCACTTCTTTCAATGAGCCGTGAGTGAGAAATAATTAAAAGACATGTGAAAAGAGATGTTTCAAGGTGTATGCGGTAATACCGATTTGATGAAATTTGTCACATTTTCCAAATATATCAGCAGTGCTTGAAATAATAGAATTAATGAGCTGTGCTTCCTGAGTACTGCTAAAAGAATGTCTTACAAACCTGAGCCGTGCTGGAAAAAAAAGGAACTTTGAATTCATACGGTTAAAATAAATCAATTGGCACATACATAAATAAAGGTTATACGCATGTAATTACTCTCAGAAGAAGCAAAAGTTAAAGAAAGCAACCGTGCAGTGGTTCATAATCTGCATATTTTACTGCCGTGAATCCACCTGACACATTTGAATTATAAACCGTATTTTTGTCAGATCAGATTTGTTCTGGTTTCTTCTCTTAATATTCCATTAAAGGGAACTTTGCCTAGTATTGTGCACATAATCTAGACAGAAAACGGATTTCCAGCTAGGAAACTTCATGTAAAACTAATTACCTTCCGAGTATCACCTATAACATTTGTCTATAAGGTGCGTACTATGTCTGCTTTAAAGATTTTTTTTGGTTAACTATATGCCTTTTAATCTAAGCTTGCTTTTGTCTATACTGCTGGCAAATGTGAATTTCCCTCTGGGATGAATAAAGTATATATCTACCTATATCTTTCTATCTATCTATCTACTAATCAGTATTTTGAGTGAGTAATAGACACAAAATACGCTACCAGAGTGACCCTAGGAGGGTTAATATGTGCCAGACACATTTTCTCAACCGTCTTCTCCTTCTGCTTCCCCCCGTCCTGTGGCGTGGTGTCTGAGCGGCAGTTGGATTAGGTGGTTCATTTTAGGTGATGTTTGATTGGCCGGCTGTGGAAAGAAGGATTATTGAGTATTTAGGGTCCCCTGGCTGGGGTCACAATGGGACAGCCATCTGTAGGATCCGTGACCTGCACACGACTTGTTACACATATTAGCACACATACACTCATACATACACACACGCACACACACACACACACACACACACACACACACACACACACACACACACACAAGCACACATGCTTGCACAAATGCGTCCACAGGGTGTTTTTTCTTCAGGTTTGACATGATTTTCAATTGAACTTTAATGAGTCAAAATAGTTTTGAATCTGCAGAGCTCTAATTGGTTAATTTAGTTCATAAATGCTTTTTAATTAAATACTGCCTACTGTGCTGCTCTGTAACGAACTAAAAACACTTAAACCCTAGAATTTATAAGCGACTTTGGAAGAAGGCTCAGTCATTTGGGACTGGGTCTGTGCACAGTTTTAGCCCCAACCTGAAGCATGTTTATTTTCCAATATCCGTTTTGAGGGTTCTACTGTGTTCTTGAAATCATTATACTATAACCACTATAAACTTTACTACCAAATACACAAGTACACTTTGTCCTGAAGTCTACCCCAGGCAGTGCTATAAGTCTCGATTCGGAGTTTTAGGCGTCGAGGCGTTTTACAGTGCAAAGTCCCATGCCTTGGATGGAGACATGCGCATTCCTATACTCGGCTTATTTATTCATTACTTCGTGTCAGTATTTCCTTCTTGATCGATCTGTGCAGTCAGATGAATTCTGCGATAAATATGAATTACAGTTTATTATCATACCGGCTATAATGTAACGGCCCTGTGGTGGACATCCATCACTTCTGCCCAGCGCAGCAGGCATATATTCTCCCCCAAATGATACGACCCTACAGGACACAGCCTGCACGGCTAGCGCTAAGCCTGCCAAAGGCATAAAGTTTTGATGTGTTCATCAATGATAATGTCCTTGCAGTAGCCGTGCATATAAACTCACTCGCAAACGGACAGTTTTGCTGGGCAAATCTCTCTCTCTCTCTCTCTCTCTCTCTCTCTCTCCCTCTCTCTCTCTCTCTCTCTCTGCCTCTCTTGTTTCTCATATACACACTCCGACTCACATACATACCTCAGTCCTCAGCAAGATATTTAAATGAAATTTCACTTTTGATTGAAGTGGTTTTGTTGATCAATAATGCAGTTTGTCTTACCTGCCTGTCTGATTGACTCAGTCAGCTCTTCCTGTGAAGCAGATGCAGCTGGAACAGCACAGTGGGAAACTTATAGAGCGTGTCTGTCTTTGTTTTGACTGTAAGAAGGAAATGTGCTAACATAGCGTTTTCACTGCCAACCCGACAATGACAGCCATATCCATTTTCACCACATACTGCAGGTAGACACATACATTCAGATGTAGGAGAGAGAAAAAAAACATAGTACTTCCATCTTTGAGTCAAGAAATAGTACTGTTTTATTGAAGCTTCAAGTATAGATCATGATGTGATGACTTTCATTATTTATGAACTTTAGCCTGAAGTCAAAACGTTTTTATCTGGTTGGTTCATGTCCCTGGTCTTAATCACACCATACCACACTCAGTCATACTTAGGCCTGTTATTACACAATTGTCTGGTCACAATAATTGTTTGACTGCAATCATTTTCCACAGTTGTTAGCTTTTGTATTCACAGATCTACATCACTAGCATCAAAGGGATTGTGTCTTCACCTGTTGAGATGTGGCACATGCATATATGTAAAACTCTAACTTCTATTGTGGTGCAATAACAATGAATAGTGTTTGTTTATTTGATTTTTGTTGGGATCTACTAAGTATCAGCAGATAGGAAGCAAAAGAGATAATCAGCCACTTCAGGCTTGCCCAGATTTATATGCTAATAAATCATCAGCTCAAATTCCATGATCATGGCAGGCCTAACCATTTATCGATTTAAAAAAACAGAATTTCTTTCATGGACCAGCAGGTGAGGAGAAATATTAGTTAATAATAGAATGTTTCACGCCTCTTGTTTTCCGCTTCTACTTATCACTGAAAAAAATAATGCTCCGCTGGTTCAAAACCCTAAGAGCGCATTGGACTCAGAAATATATCACAGTAGCCTATGTTTCTTTGTATACTGCATAATAATGTTCTGTTTCAATACAAATGATTGCAGCCAGAGAAATGTAAACTTTATGAGGTTATTTGATTCTCATAATATCAGAAATCTTTAAAACATAAAATAGAATCCTTGCTCATATATGATGAAAATGCATTATGGGTCCTTTAGTGATTGCCACTTGTACAAAATGTGCACATATACGTGAAGTCTTTCTCAAACCTGTAGAACATTGCCCCACTTGGACAGATGTTTTATTGATTAAAAATCCCCTTTGAGGTGTGTCAATAAAATTCTGAGCCGCATATGTTGCAGCTGAAGCAGCTTGCGCAGTCCTGCTCAATACGATATCACTGCTGCCAGTGACTTTGAAGATTCAGCTTGTCTCCTGCACTTAGGCTCAAGTCTTTCCACTCTGTACATTAATAAAGAACACGGAGGAACAGTTTCTCTGACCTTGTCTTTTCCCGTTGGGCATGCAATCAGTAAAATATGTCGTCCATGCGGATAATTTTTTTATGATTGTTGAACCACTTATAACAGCACCTTCCCATAACTGACACAGGAGCCAGTTTCATCAATATCACCACCCATGGACAAGAGGGTTATTGATTGACAGGCACTTTCCCAGATACATCCTCTCTTTACCTCTCTGTGCAGCCTTTCTCTCACCTGCAAATTTTTGTCTCACATGAATCAATGTTGCTGTTAATTAAACCTTTCAAGTGATGAATGATGTGTTCAAAAGAAAATAAAAAAAATGTGACACTGCGCAAATACAAGCCCAAAAAAAACTACAACCTGCCATGGAAACAACAGACAGCCTATCTCTTTTATAATTATCATACGTACTGATCATTATTAAATATATAATATTTATACATCATTTTATATAATGGTTAAAAAAAGCATTTCCAAACATAATCAGTCAGCCAGTGTTTAATGTCTTGGGGGCAACCTTGTTAGCTGCATTCCCTATTAGCTCCAGTGTAAAATCTTGATTAAACGTTCCACATCTATATAGAAATCCATGTTTATCACCTATATATATATTTAGTGCTTTAATGCATTCTGTTACTCTAATTTGTACAGAACTGTGTCATCTACAGGATGTTAACACGCTGTTCTCCCTTTCCAGAGCCCCCAGTGCCCATTGCCCCTCCCCAGTTGACAGCAGTTGGTGCCACCTACCTGTGGATTCAGCTTAATGCCAACTCTATCAATGGAGATGGACCCATCATCAACCGTGAGGTGGAATATCGTACTGTGTCAGGAACTATGTATGATCTTCAGCCTGTAGACAAGACCTCCCACAAGATCGGACATCTAGACCCAGACACTGAGTACGAGATCAGTGTGCTGCTTACTCGGCCACTGGACGGAGGCACTGGGGCGCCCGGCCCACCGCTCAGAGCTCGCACCAAGTGTGCTGGTGAGTAGCAGTACACAAGTACACATCTGCATAAGAGTGTTCTGGTTGGGATTGGGTAATTAATTACTTTTACATACCCACACACACTCACACACACTATATATGTGTGTATATATATATTAGGGCTGGGCACATTAACGTGCTATTATTGCGTTGACGCATAATTTACTTGACGCCGACAATTATTTTATACCGTTTTTAATTATTTTGAAAGTTAGTTCCTTTTTTGTGCTCGTGGGTGCCCGCAGCTCTACGTCTTGGCTGGTTTTTGTGGGGTCAGGCGTCCCATTACATTTCTCCATATTATGAGGACAAAAGTAATGGGACACCTGACCATTACACCTACAGGAACTTTAATGACACTGCATTCTGATACATAGACTTTCATATGGAGTTAGTCCTCTGCAGTTGCTATAATGGTTCTGCCCCCCATTTTCTGGACCTAGATAAAACATGATACCTTTGTTTTCATATTTGATTTGATTACATTAATGTTTAAGTTGAGATTTACAGAAATATTTGAACTGCAGCTGTGCAACTGTTTTAAATGAAACGCTGCTGTTAAAAAGCTCCTTATTTGTTTAAAGGGTTTACAAAACACTTTTTTTCATATAGCACACTTTTGTTCTTATAAAGCAGTACTTTAAAAATTAAAGTGCGCAATATAGTACTTTTGAATTATTTTGCTTATAACATGTGAGTAATTGCGATTGAAAAATGTAATCGTTGCCCAGCAATATATTTATATATGTGTGTGTGTGTGTGCGTGTGTGTGTGTGTGTGTGTGCGTGTGTGTGTGTGTGTGTGTGTGTGTGTGTGTGTGTGTGTGTGTGTGTGTAGGCCTGCTATATTCCTTGCAGTAGCAGCCTAGGGTAACAGGGGAGTCACAGGGAGTGTGAGTAAGAAATAGGTGTTACAGTAAATGATGAATGATGTCTTCAGCGAGCTGACGTGGTGTGAGTGTGTGTGTGTGTGAGAGAGTGTGTGTGTTTGTGTGTGAGTGTGTGAATAATTCATTGACATTGATTGCTGGTCTGGCACATTTCAGCGCTGTAGCGCTCACGTGTGCGGCTCAAGGGGAATTATATAGCCGGCTGATGCCTCCCTAGCAGTTCCACGATAAGGTCATGCTGAACAAGACAATGCCCTTCAGAGAGGAAACCCTCAACCATGGCCACCCGAGTCCTCACTGAGTATTCACTTCACAGTGAACCCAGTATTCACTTCAGAGTGAACCCAGTATTCACTTCACAGTGAACCCAGTATTTACTTCACAGTGAACCCAGTATTCACTTCACAGTGAACCCAGTATTCACTTCACAGTGAACCCAGTATTCACTTCACAGTGAAACCAGTATTCACTTCACAGTGAACCTAGTATTTACTTCACAGTGAAATGTGCATGGACTTTTCCGTGCCACATCAAAGTGAAGGTAATATTCATATTACAGGCAGCACAGCATACAGTGAATGACATTCACATTGCAGTGAGTCTGGTATTATCATTACAGTGAATCTGGAATTCCTATTACAATGAGACCAGCATTCCCATTTCAGTGAATATAGCGTTCCCATTATGGTGAATCTGGCTTTTACATTACACTGAATTCAGCATTTCCATTACAGTGAATCTAGCATTCCCATTACAGTGAGTCTAGTATTCCCATGACAGTGAATCTAGTATTCACATTACACTGAATCTAGCATTTCCATTGCAGTCAAGCTAGCATTCCCATTACAGTGAATCTAGAATTCCCATTACAGTGAACCTAGTATTCCCATTACAGTGAATCTAGTATTCCCATTACAGTGAATCTAGCATTCCCATTACAGTGAATCTAGAATTCCTATTACAGTGAATCTAGAATTCCCATTACAGTGAATCTAGAATTCCCATTACAGTGAATCTAGCATTCCAATTACAGTGAATCTAGAATTCCCATGACAGTGAATCTAGTATTACCGTTACAGTGAATCTAGATTTCCCATTACAGTGAATCTAGCACTGCCATTTGAGTGAATGTGGCAGTCACATGGCAGTGACATCACATCACTAGCATTTATATCATACTGAAACCGACATTTACATTACAGCAACCCTAGCGTTAATATCTCCATAACAAGCATTTATTATTCTTACACCAAACTCCAGATCACTTCAGATCTAAAAGGCCTTTACCATACGCCTGAAGATTAAACATGACAACACATCACAGGTAGCTTAGCATGTCAGCTTCAGTGTCTCCAGCAGATTAAAGTACTTTCCGTGGAATTAGTTCCAGTCATGCACACTAGTTTATAACAGGTTTGATTCAGATTTACTTAAGTAAGTTCCGTCAAGCATCATCAACGTCCTCGTCATCATTAATGTCATCATAAAGTGCTTCTTAGCCTTTTATGGGAATAAAACAAAATGCAATGCACTGCCATTATGCTATGTTGCAGGAGTCGCCTTCATGTAGTAATCATAACGAACAACCATCCAGATTTAACACCTTTTCTACTTTTATACAGTCTAGAATCAAAGAGAACAATGCTTACAAAAGAAAAAAATCAGATCTCTCACAAACTTGGAACAGAAATAACATGGCCTGTTTTATGTCAGGAAAATTTCCCGAGGCAGCGGTTGGATGGAAAACACGGTTTATAGATTTGTCCTGAAAGTTGGAAAAGGATAAACCAGTTAGTCAAAGTGCTAGTCGGCCATACCTTTGTGAATCGAATAAGCTGTCTGGTTGGATGTTTTGTGAGGGGAGATATTGTGTTTGATTGCATTTATTTTATTTTCTGACTTTGAAACATCTGTTCGTTTTAATATTCCTCAGGCTTTTTGATTCCAGGCCTCTGACTGAAGATCCTCCTCTAGTGTAGATCTGGTAAATGATGAGGCATGTCTCTGAAGTGAAGGTTCTGCTGTCTCTCCAGATAAGAACATAGACGATGATGACTCTGTGGATGGGGGGCGTTCCTCTGCCTCCTCAAAGGGAACAGCATCAGCGAGGCGAACAGGATCCATGCGCAGGCCGAGCTCTGCCTCCAGCACCAAGAGCACAGGTTGGGCCCACCCCCAAGAGCACCTCATATATAGTGTGAAAAATATAACTGGGAAATTCATGGTGTCATGTTAGGCATGTTTATGTTAACTGAAATTGAGTTATTGTTGTTTTGCAATTACAACACAAAAACATTATTACATAATTCAGTTCGAATTATTACATAATTCAAGTCAAGTATCTTTATTGTCATTCAACATGTTTAGAACATGGAAGAACGAAATTTGTTACTCAGGACCAGCAGTGTACATAATCCCTAATACCATAAAAGTGCAAAAACAAGTGCGAGTACAGTACATGTGAATGTGCAAGAACAACTTCAGGTACTTGAGTTCATAATCCTCACAGCCTCTGGGAAGAAGCTGCACCTCTTGTTGTTTTACTTTTCAGGCAGCGCAACCTCCCGCCTGAAGGGAGGGGAGTAAACAACCCATAGGCTGGGTGGGAGGGGTTCCTCGTGATGTTTGAGGCCCTGCTTCTGCACCTGCTGATATAAATGTCCTCCAGTGAGGAGAGGCAACTATTTGTTATTTTTTGGGCAGATTTAACCACTTGGTGTAGCGCTTTTCTGTCAGCCACAGTGCAATTTCCGTACCAGACAGTGATGAGCTGTGTCCGAAAAGTGCACTCGTTCACTATATGGGCACTATGTAGTGAATCAGCCATTTTGTAGTGTTGTCCGAAATTCCAGCCGTCAATTTCACCCACTAGTTAGTGC
>JBBPCY010000039.1:32884746-32897910 GCA_037974405.1 Brachyalestes nurse
TAAGAGCCGTTTGGGAGCCGAAAGAACCGGCTCTTCTTTGGGAGCCGTGCCACAAAAGCTGGCTCTCTGAAAAGATCTGAACTTCCCGTAACTTTCCTGCGAACGTACAGCGTGAACTGCGTTCAGTCTCGCGAGAGTGATCGCCACTCACGAATACGTTCAGAATTTGTAAACCGACTTGTTCAGTTCTGTGTTCACGAAAAATGGGAACGTGTTCAATGAACGCCGGCAGGCACAACACTGTTTACATTATTACCCTGTAGATAGCTGAGGCTCCCTTCTTTTACTGGATCCTCCCTGTGGTACTGAACACTACCGGCCAACAGTTCAGTTCATTACTGCCGCAGAAGTTAAGTGATTCATTTAAACCTACCATATTAGACTTATGTCTCACCACTACCTCAGCTGGAGTGTGTGGCGCATATGAAAACAATCACCTATAAACATCAAACAGAAGCAAATGTCGCTTGCCATTTTAAAAGAAATCTGTGCTAGGGACACACCTTGAGGGCTGGTGAAAGAGTACGAGATGAAGCAATGCAGAGAGGAAGAACAGCTCAGGTAAGTGTTCTTTTATCCCAGCTGGACATTTTGCTCATGAAATCACACCCCACCAAACCATGTTAGTAAGGGAGGGCAATAAACAAGTTATGAACTTAGTTATGAGTGGAAACATGGCCTGCTTGTTACATCCGGAAGCAACATTAGCTTAAGAACTGTCGGAAGCATCAATAAATGGATTCCTACGGATGAGCAGTTTCACACATGGCTAAGAAGCCTAATCATACTGGGGCAGCTGGTGGCCTGATGGTTAGGGAGTTGCCCCTGTGATCGGAAGGTTGTGGGTTTGAATCCCAGGAATGCTAATAGTACCACTGAGGTACTCTTGAGCAAGGTACAGTCCCCACACTCTGCTCAGGGGGTACTACATCGCTGGCTTCCCACTGCTTCGCTTGGTGAACAATTTCACACTGTGAGCTGTGGGAACATTACACTGTTCTTTAATCGCAATGCCAAGCGTGAGTTGGTGTAAAGTACACCACCACTGGACTCAGAGGAAATGTGTCTCTAGGGTGAGTCATGCTTCACTATCTGGCAGTTTCGAAGATGAATTTAAGTTTGTCAGATGCCAGGAGAACACTGCCTACTGGAAAGTATAGCTCAGCAGTGAAGTTATGTGGAAGAGCTTTCATTCCAGTAAAGAATGCAATAATGTCTACGAAGATGTCTTAGGCCTCGTTTACACTAGACAAGTGTATGCTTCTAACTTTGTGGCTGCTGTTTGGGGAAGGGTCTTACTAGCTCCATGATAGAACAAGGTCAATGAAGGTGAATGATTTCAACTAAACAGCTCTGCGATGAACCGAAACACTGATTGCAAGCCAGTCCTTCTCAAACAGCATCAGTGCCTGACCTCCCAAATCTTCTTTCGCAAGACTGGACACAAATTCTCACAGACACTCTCCAAAATCTTAAGGCGTTCACAAACTTTTGGCCATGTAGAGTACATAAACTCATAAAAGAACAACAGGTCATTAATATGTACGACGGGAGCCAACTGACTGATGGTAGTCAACCAGATGTGTTTGAAAGAAGATAATAAGCAAGATATATATGTCATTTATTAACAACAGCAAAAATAAATAATGCATCATTAACCCATTACTGTCCATTTATGAAATTGTGTATTTCCTTTGTTTCATATGTTTTCAGAACAGTCTAAGCACATATCTGAGAATATTTTTCAAATGGACCAAATGATATGGCTTTTATCACATTTTTTTCCTTTTCTGTCAAGTGACTACACATTCAAAAACCCAGAAAAGCCTAGATTTCATAAAATGACATCTAATCGAGTATAACTATTCATTTCAACACTATAGACTAATCAGAGCTCATTCTGCGACACTTTCCTTTATTGTACTACTGGACATGAATGGGTTACTTCATGCATGTACCAGTGCATGTAATGGTGGTAATGAGGGTCTCCCTCTGTGTGTGAACAATGTATTATACTACATCCGTTTCTCATGTACCTGTGGAGTGCAAGCTGTGAAGCTATACATGGATCAGAACATGATCAAAATATATAATGTCTATGTGGCTTGACTGCTTATGTCTGTGCGTGGTCCTGGCGGGGTCTAAACATTATGCATGCAGCCTTAATTAGTGTTCCACATTGAGGTTTGTGTGATAATCTCGTTAGCCAGCAAGGTTAGCAGTTACTTGTTAATGAGCCATTCTTGTGATGGTCATTTATAGTCTCCCCACATGCAAGGTTTAGGCTCTCAGGTCCACCTCCCATGACTGCAAAAGCCAATGGTGTTGTAAAGAACCTTGTCATCTAATGTGTTTAACGATATTGCCTTTTTGTGAGGGTCATCACAATACTGCACAATGTTCATTAATTCAAAGCTTATTTCTGTCCATCCATAACTGCTTTTTCTGTCCACAGTGCCACAATATCTTGTCTGTCAGCTGTTTTTGTGTTCTGTCTAACTTTACGTAACATACAGTATTTATCCTTACGTAACAGTGTTCATATGTGTGTGAAAGAGGGGGAGTCGGGAGAATAATGAGGGCGCAAATGTCGCTTTTTTGGTCTCGACATACCACCCAGTCAGTAAGCAATCTCGAAACGCATTTTTTTTTTTTTTGCTTTTGTGTTGCTGCCATAGCAACATGCAAAAGTAGTTGGGGCCGTTTTATTTCCAATTTGGGTGTGCCAAATGCCCTAAATTAGCCTCGTTTGAAGACATCGCAGCAACAAGATCCTCTCTGTGACAAAAAAGTGAGAGAAATCCAAGGGAGACCTTTCATTCCTCACAGAAAACTTCAGAAAAGACCTCCGCTGAGTGTTACGGCTCCATAACCAGGTTTCAGCCAGTTTATTGTCTTCGGAAACCATGAATATTTTATTGGCGCGGCATTTTAATTCCCGAGAAGCGCCGTATGGAAGCAGGTGCCATGCTGTTACGATCCTTTTTCATGTAAGTCCCTCGCTTTGCTTTACGGGGCCACGCAAGTTCATGGTTTTTACTGATTTACACACAGTGCGCTGATGTGTGGGAGGGAATGCGGGCCGGTCGCAATCATCTTTCCCGACATGCCTCCTTCTGCCAACTCCTTCTCTTCTTGTTGAGGTCAGCTCTTCGAGTGCTAAGTCGGGGAAACTCATAAACATGACACTCTGCCTTGAACGCATCCTGCATTTTTGCCCTGTTTCGGCTTCTGAGGGTGCTAATCAAGGGCTTTTCAGTGCTGATTATCTAGAGTCGGTCAGTGGGGGGATGTGGTCCAATCTGAATGTTCACTAGAGGTCCTTCAGAAATGAATTAGACTGGCGTTCCTACAATGTTCCTACTTGTTCAAAACAAGTGAACCTTTATCAAGTTTATTATCAATAGAAAACAGACACAGTAAATGGGGGTACAAGGAGCCTCACACTCCCACCCACAGATACAAGATTGTCTCAACTACTACAAAGTAATAGAATAAAAGAGATTTTACATCTAATTCCCCTTTTCCCCTTCAAAGTACGCACAGGCAAATGGAGAGGTGGTTAAATGACTTGTTCTATTGATTTTCTAAGTGGAAATAAGTGTTCACTCCCTACAGAGAACACAGCAAAAGTGTACACATTTCACCTATGACAGTAAACATTGTAAAACTTTCCAACTGTGCTATTCACATCCCAACCCCTGCAACTCATTTATGGGGAATTAAGCTGCAAAAGCTATTTTTAATTGTTCATTTTAATGAAGTCACAAAAGTCCAGTGTATTCATACCTAGAAGTTATAAAATGTGTTTGTGGCCAAACCATACCATAGAGATGGAGTGTAATCTGTAATTGGTGGGAAAACCATTTCTGTCGACCTCTGTCGACTGAACAGGAGTGAATGGAAAATTTGTATTATTGTTTTGTTTTAATTTTATTTATTAATTGACTGTTGTAACTCTGGGGTGTAGAACTTCCCAGCATTCTAAGCTGCTTTGATGGTTTCTATTAATTATTGGTTTAAATTATTATAAATTAAATAATTTCTTTTATTAAATAATTTCTATTATTAAATAATAATTTTCATTAGTCTATTCTGTTTTTTTTCCGGTACATAGCTATTGAAAAAATATTGCCCTTGCCAATAAAGAACCCCAACTTAAAATGCTTTCCCCCATCTGTGAGTAGAAACAAAGTGCTGGACGAAAGACCTCAGAGTTCACAGAAGAACAAGGTAGGTTAAAAAATTATTCTTGCAAGAAACAGCACTGTAGCAAGAAGACAGAAAGGCAAGATGTTATTAACATATAAAATTCTGACTGAAACTCGCAACTACCTCACTATAATTACAATAAATTCCAACTGAAATGTGTGTGAAGGCACTTTGACAATTCTCAAAGTGTCTTAAATTATGCGCTGTTTAATGAAAACGAGACTTTAAATCCCTTTCCGGCTGTAAATGTCGAACGACAATAACAAAGTTTCCTTAAAAAGACTTCCTGCAATTTTATTCATCTCTCCCACTGGAGACACATTAAATCAATATGAGGCACAGAGAACAGATGCATAATGTTTCTGAATCGTTTTCCTGGCGATGAAAATATATCACATTCCCATCTCCATTTAGGAATAGCAAGATTTTAAAAGGTCATTTACCATTCCAGCATTGCTGAATGCATTTTAACATTTGTCATAAATATTGGCACCCTTCGGTAAAAACATGTCTTTGTGGCTAATCAGCTCAGTCTTGCAGTTAAAACATGAGAGATATCTGACCTTCAACGGAAGTAAAAGTAGTCTAAGAAAACAAAAAACATTGTATAAAATTTGGATGTGTGATTTTTTTCACAGCTCTCTGGCAGCTCTGGCAGCCCTCGCTTCTCTCACTCTCTCACAACATAGAACTGGACTACAACATGATGAACAGAATTAATTTGGGAGACTTTGCAGTTAAAATGCTTAATTTATGACATTCTATACATTCTTGTTTAAGTGAAAACAGAGGGACAGACACATCTCAGTAAACTAAGGACTGTCTGAATATTTCACACCTCTCTCTTTACAGCTCTTTAGCCTTGGTGGACATATAGCTCTGCAAAGAGACCACTGCAAAAATGTTTCTCAGGTTTTATATTTTATAGATGCAAGTATTGAACTCAACAGCTTTGCCTTAGTTTTTAGAAACTGCTGACATTATTTCCTCTAAATTCCAAATAAAAATATTGTTCTTTAAAACATAATTTTAAAGGAAATGACAATACATCAAAATAAGAAAAATGATGTTTACAGAACTTTAACAATTTAAAGAAAACAAATCTCTTGTTCACTCTTAAACAAAATGGCAATAATTTACAGACTTCAAGTAGTGTTTTTCCATCCAACTGGTCACATTGCAATATGAGAGTGTTAGAGCAGTGCTTTTCCTCATTAAATAAGATGTGATTCAGGTGATCACTAAATAGTCCCTCATAAAGCAGAATGAGGTGCTTGTGTAGGAATTTAACAGTCTCTGGCATGGAATGGTTGTCATACTCATAGATATGCGAACTTATTTTTTCCAGAGCTGTACATTTACCATTATGTTGCTTCAGTTGACTACACGTGACATTATCTATGACGAGACCTACCTAGCTAACTTTCTCTTCCCAATAGCTAATTATGTAACTAAGCTAACTATCACTAACTAATGATATAGCTTACTAGCTAACTAGCTGGCTCGCAAAATAACACTGACTTGTTGTATATGGCATAGTTTGAGGTAGAGGTTGGTTATGATTCCAGCCTGCAAACCCAGTCAAAAGAGATCTGCAGCCATTGGTATCACTGTTGCTCAAAGCATTTTCTTCTGTCTAGCTAGCTAACACATTAACATTTGAAGAAGCCAGTGACTGATCAATGGGGTACAAAACCGGTGGCTAATGAGGATAGCATGGACAGATAACAGTTTACACAGAACTAAGTAGGCAACATAATGACGTAAGTCCCTCCCAACCAATCAGGAACAATCTTACTAATTGATCACGCATGTCAATGACAATTACAGTGAAATGTACATGTTCTACCAGTCCAGAGCATAATTATTATCTTTAACAAAAATAATATGCTGTCTTAACTTCAGCAATAATGTGCTAGTGCTTCAAATGGCTAATCCAAGCTGTCAAAATCCTTTGGAGGGGCAGCTTGCCCAAAAAGAGATAAATGGACCGTTGCCCAGGCAACTATAGAACAAAGGTGTGACCCCTGCTAACAGTCGATATCCACTGTTTACTTCATCTCATTTTATTATTGTGTTCTCTGATCTTCCCCAATGTTGATTAAAGACTAAATTCAGTTAATTCGATTATTTTGTACATGTAACGATACTCAGCCTTTTTTTGGTTCCCGTTTGTATTTTGTCATTGAGTGAAATAAGTATTTGATCCCCTACAACCCAGCCAGACTTCTGGCTCCCACAGGCTGGCTGTGTGCCCATGTTGCACACAGATTACAATCAATCTATCAATTTGCAGTATCTTGCCTCATGGGGTGAGGATGATCATGAGAAATGTGAGGGATCAGTCCAGAACTACACAGGAGGAGCTTGTTTTGAAGCCAGTATGAACCACAGTCACTAAGAACACCATTGGTAACACACCACATCATAATTGATTGAAATCTTGCAGTGCCGGGAAGGTCCCTCTGTTCGAAAGGGCACATGTACAGCCAATCTTAAGTTTGCCAGTGAACATCTAAATGATACACAGAAGGCTTGGGAGAAAGTGCTGTGGTCAGATGAGACCAAAATCGAGTTCTTTGGCATCAACTCGACCCGCCGTGTTCGGAGGAAGAGAAACGCTGAGTATGACCCGAAGAACACCATCACCACAGTCAAGCATGGAGGTGGAAACATTATTCTTGGGGAAAGGCACAGGATGACACCACCGCATTTAGGGACCAATTGACGGGGCCATGTATTGTTAAATCTTGGACTAGAACCTCATTCCCTCTGCCAGAACACTGAAGATGGGTTGTGGATGGTATTCTAGCATGACAATGACCCAAAACATACTGCCAAGGTAGCAAAGGAGTGGCTCAAGAAGAAGCACATTAAGGTCCTGGAGTGGCCTAGCCAGTCTCCAGACCTCAGTCCTATAGAAAATCTGTGGAGGAGCTGAAGCTTCGAGTTGCCAAGCAGCAGCCAAGAAACCTAAAGGATTTAGAGAGTTTCTGTAAAGGGAGTGGACCAAAATCCCTCCTGAGATAAGTGCAAACCTGGTGACCGACTACAAGAAATGTCACTGCTGTGCTTGCCAGCAAGGGTTTCTCCACCCAGTACTAAGTCATGTTTTGCTTGTGTATCATTTCACTCAGTGAAATGCAAATCAATTTATATCTTTTATGTAACATATTTCTTCATATTTGTTATGTCTCTCTTCATAAAAATGAAATTACCTCATACATTATTTTTTGGAAGTCAGCAAACTTACAAATTCAGCATATTTCCACCACTCAAAATTATTAGCTGGCTGAAACAATGTGAAGCATGTGTTTTGCCTCTGTTTGTTAGATCATTGCAAGACATGAATTTAACATGCTTTTAACATGAATTCAAAACACACCTGTCCTTTATATTATGTGGACACGTTGTGATGAATTAATCAATAGAAAACTGACTTGTCACTGCTTTGGTAAGTTTCCATTTTGAAAATATGTTACACAACACAATGCCATTTCATCATGATTCACTGGTTGACTTCACAAGTTAGCTGAATCGCTAGCTGACTGTCTTGCAACCAATTTCTGTCAACTTCAAGTGCATGGCACATAGGGATTGGACTGCATTGGGTATCGATTATAGTTTTGGATATTGAGACTTTTTCACCTATTGTATTGAAATTGCAAGTTTAGGTATCTTGACAACACTATATGTTCAACTAATATTCTGCATATAATGCATTACTTACAGTAGTGGTAGTACAGGGTTCCTGGCAGATGAGAGCGGAATACTAGCTGACAAGGTGTTTGTTGGCCCCCTGTCACCTGATTAGATCCATTCTACACTCCTGTCTATCACCTGACAAAATCATGGGCCTCATGGGCCCCTGCTGACCGCTTGATGAGAGCAGTAACCGTTCAGTAACGGGTTTCGGGGGAGGACATGGCAACCGGGGTGACACCACCCCTACTGAAATCTGAAGCTTATCATTGATTGATCTACCAGAAGAGGCGAGACATCGTCTCTAAAACCAAACGTGTTTGCGATGTTGCAGGGATTTTTATTCGTGATCAGAATTAAAACAAGTCTAATCCGGAAAGGACACTAGGGCTGCCTTTCTGGCATCATTTAAAACAGCTGGCATATGAGACACATGCCTGCTAGTCAATCAAAACCCATAAAACTCAGAGCTGTTTATAGACAAAATGTGTGTTCTTATCTTGCTTTGCACACAGGAAGAGGAAGAAATGACCAACATAATCTTTTCTTAATTCAAAACCGTTTTCTTAATACAAATGGTGTTCATGCATTTTTAGTCCTTAAGTGCGTGTAACAGTTTTCTCCAAAATTCTGAACGTGTTACTGTTAATGCGGGATTTTAAATTAATGCTTGTTGTAGCAGCGATGAGATACAGCTAAATGTAGCCCTGTAAACTGTAGCTGGGTGTTGGAAAGTGCATTTTTGCCCTGGGGGAGCTTTGAGTTCAGAGCTTATTCAGCCAGGGCTCATCATGGCTAACTGAAACTATTGTTGAAACGATTGTTTTATCACCTACAAAGTCCAATTACACTCGTTTATAGATGCCCCACTTTGGAACTGCCCCTTTAAAAACGATCTGGACTCTGCATTGGCACTTTTAGAGCTCAAATAACTTTCACTACCTCATAAAAGTGGTGCTTTGTATCACTGACACTGTGTGTCCTTGTTGTTTTCTTGGTGTAAAACTTGACTTGTGATCTGAAGTAAGCTCAACCCACAGTATTTTACAAGTTTCTTTATTTGTAAATAGAAATCAGCTTTTGCCAATTAATGTGGTTATTTCAGCTGAAAAACGGCCTAAAATGCTTGTATGGGTTTGTTGGTGTGTTTAACCTGTTGTTATGTGTATATTGGTAACTGATGTTTTGATCATTGCCTTTCTCTCTTTGTGTGTGTGCGTGTGTATGTGTGTGTATGTGTGTGTGTTCTTTCTATCTGGCCATCTAAAAGCAGATAGTTGATATTTGCATGCAGAGCTGATGTTGATTAGCACATCACTTAGCGAGGTCATCCATAAATACACACAAGTGTGTAATGAGGGCATTCTTTCTCTCTCTCTCTCTCTCTCTGTATCTCTCTCTATATGTTTCTCTCTCAGTCTCTGTCTCCCACTTTCCATTCTGACTCTCTCTGGCCTCTTTTTGTCGTTTGCCAATTCTGTCCTATGAAATTCTCACCTGTTCTTTCTATTTAGCGGCAGTGTGTAATGATGCTAAACCATGCCCCAAACCTTTGGAAGCCAAAGACATACATGTTCCAGTCTGTTTTTATTTTTCTGTGACCTACTGTCCATGTACCATCACACTGTTTAGAACCAGGGTCTCCATTTTCCTCTAATTCTTTAATAAGCATTCTCTCCCCCTCTTTTTGTCTCTCTTTCTCTCTGTCTCATTTATTCTCTCCTCTTTCTCCCTCTCTTCCCCTTGTCTTGTTCCCACTGTTCTTTTTAAATGTACTCTCACTCTCTCTCATGCTCTCTCAAGGCCCTCATGTGTTCCTTAAGTTGCAGTGTGTTTTTGTTGAAGGGGGCAGCCGATTGGTCATTTTCTGCTCGACGAGAACGCTATTGTTGCCTTGAGGTATGAAGGTATGAATAGCCGCAGGCCCAACTGCTCTCCCAGCCTGATAACCCCAAACTGCCATTGTGCTCGTCCTCAGCCATGTGACCTCTAGGGTTTAGGCTTTGTTCCGGAGGACGCCGAGTGGAGGCTTCTCACTTTTAGCCGCGGTGAATTAGAAACCAATTCCGTGTCCTTTTTTCAGCCAGTGAAAGAGCAGGAGATTGGGTTCGGCATGGCAAAGGAAGGTTATCTGACTGAAAAGAGAAAAAGAAGAAGAAAAGGCAACTGTTTATCCTTGGTAGTTGAAGGTGGCACGGCCTATTGTGTGCTTCTCAAGGGCGGGCTTCATATAACAGCTGTTGTGAAAGAGACTTTGCATTCATATGCATTTATGAAGCAGTTTGTTCCCCGGCTCCTTCCTTTTCTCTGCTATCCTTTTCTCATTTTCCAAATAACTGAAAGAATTCAAGCTGTCTTTCCACAGCTGTGAACAGATGTCTGCCTATTGAACTGCACCCCCCCCCAAACACAAATAAGTATCACCTTGTTCCTTTTAATAAGCCACACAACTCCATACCCAGCAGCTATGCATCATGCGTCACTTTTTTTATTTCAGCCTAAAATTCTTCATCATCTGGAACGTGGGCTGACTGGGAGCCGACGAGCCTCGCACTAATGATGATGAATTTGCTCCCGGATGATTCTAGATGCTTTTTTGGAGTCTGATGCAGTGGAAAAAGCGCTGCCTTCAACACTTAGCGGGTTCTCTGAAGTATTTTTCCTAATCAGTCACTCATAATCTATGGTGTGTCACTTCAACCATGCTGTGCTTCCTCATAGAAAGACGAATGTGTTGTTTAGGGGGCATTCTTGTTTATGAACACGTCCTCGAGTAGATTTCAATTAGGTTCTTTTCGGTTAAGTTTCATTTATACAGCACACTGTCAAAACGCAGCTTTACAATAATGTAGGTACGGCCCCCTAACGAAGTAGGCAACACCTCCAACACCTGAACCCAGCTAATATTACAAATATCGATGTGATACCAGTGCTCTTGTGTTCTTGTTCAGTTTAAAACCCATTAAAATGCTACTTGAGATCATTCTTCTGTGTGTTATATAACCACTCACCCGCGGTCGCATTTTACAACAAATAAACAAGAGCATAAACATTCATAAGAGACAAATGAATTGTATAACAAAGAAGGCTACTGGATAATGTGCTGTTATGTTTTTATAATGGCTGTGACTACAAAACAGTATCAAACCCGGTGTGTCTGTTAAATTATAGTTTAAATTTCTCAGTGTTCCATATACCGGTAACAAGGACTGGACAGTATAGCCTATACATGATAATAAGGTCATTTTAGGCTATATTGCCTAGTCTTTTGCATTAAAAAAGTCTTGTCTGGTTTATTTTGGAACAGTTTTCAGAAAAGGAACTAAGAAACGCAGAACAGAGAGAAATAACTTAACTCAGTTACTTGGAACATATTTACTTACACATTAAAGTATGTGATTGTAACTATGTTTAAATCCAGACATATATGGGAACTAAGTCATTAGACTCATCAGTATTCTGCCTGCGAGGTCCAAAGCCCTAGAAAAGGGGTTGCTGGACAACTGGTAGAACATCTCAATTGAGGTCTGCATCCAATGCGTTTTGAATTCAGAAAAAAAAAATCATTCCACTGAAATGATGAAATCGTTGCTGTGAAATAATCACAAACATTGGATAAAGTTGCAAAGTGCCTCAATGATTCCTGCCCAACTTTCAGTTCAGGAAAACGAAAACACATGGACTGTGGTGGGGATTAAGGAGTCACAGAAAGTGAATGAGTGAGAAAACACATGGATTATCATTATGCTTTGATAAATGGACAAAAAATAAGAATATAGAGCAGGTTAGATACTTAGTATTGTTCTGGATCCTACTCTCACTCTCAAGAAACAAGAAGATAATGTAACAATAACAAATAGAACTAACCTCATCTTTAATTTACTGAATATGCCATTTTTACCCTTCAGGCCCGTGGCTAAATCAGCTAGAGGTTATGAGGACAGTAAACTTGTTCAAAGCCTGTCAAACTAGTCAGTAGCCAAACATCTAGAATAACTTGGCATAAGAGGATCTAGAAGATAAGGACAATTGTACTCTTTGTGAAAGCAGCTTTGCGTTTCCGTCAGATTTCTTTTACACCATTCTGAGCTCTCTACTTTCTTTTTGCTTCCAATTTGATAGATGCGATATGTGACGCGGCATGTTGTTCCTGAGGGAGAAAAAAAGCGTTTCAAACCTCATTTCAGTTAATGAGATTCACTCCTCAACTATTCAATAACAACACATTTAAGGAAAGTAAATCAGATTTGCAGCTTCTTACTCGTCTGAGCGAAGTCTTGCCTTTCCCGCTCTCACTGGGTGCTTGACAGAACACCTATCTAATTTGTCAGACTAGCGTATTGCGTTGCTCTATTAGGTCAATGGTCACATCAGGGTCTGGCTTCATCACGAGACAGAGCCTGGTGGGTCTCTGGAGCCGACATGACCCCAATCACCACAGCGATGGCATAGTCTGGAAAGCAGAACGAGCGATCGATTCGGACCGCGGTGTGTTACCTGCCCTGAGTCAGCCCATTAGAATAGGTGTGTGTTTAGCAGTGTGTCTGTTGTCAGAATGTGTATTACCATAGGTCTAGACCTGTCGATTGGAGATTCGGACTGGGTTAGCATGCTTGACTTCTCTAGGCGCTATTAGTTTCCCCAGACATGGTTGTCTAGCAAACTTCAAGGCGATTTACAAGTTAGTCTGATCATCTGGTGTCCTCAGCTCTCTTTCACTTTTTGTTGCCCTTGAACAGTGAATTGAAATTAGCGCTATGAAAATGTCACAGATACTAAATTCTAATGAGCAAAGAAATCAGTTAATCATATAATATACAATACATATATACAATTATTTTAATGAATTGTTTTCTAAAAGATATTACGGACAAATTGAATTTGAAATGATCAAATTTGATTATCATTTTGACTTGTCAGATTAAAATAAAGGGCATACATAAAAATGGTAGAATGTAATTAAATGGAACATAGTGTTACTATCACCCTGTACTGTATTTTGCCTTACTTTATTGAAATGTACGGTTCAGTGAAATACATTTGGGCCGGCTAGTAGCCTAGTCGTTAGGACGCTCACCCGGCGATCAGAAAGTCATGGGTTCGAATCCCAAGACTGCTAGTGGCACCTCTGAGGTACCCTTGAGCAAAATACTGTCCCCACACACTGTTCCCCGGGTGCTGTGTTCCTGGCTGCCCGCTGCTTCACTTGGTGAATGGGTTAAATACAGAGGAAGAATTTTGTGCTGTTCA
>JBBPCY010000039.1:32926942-32950171 GCA_037974405.1 Brachyalestes nurse
CTTAGCAACGACAGACACTTCCGGAGCGCAAGCGCCCGAGCGCTTTTCGAAAGAGGGAGAAAACGACGCGCCGAGCGATCAATAAGTGATCAATAAGTAAGGAGATAAGGAGAGAGCTAAGTGATATATATATATATATACACCACTTAGCTCTCTCCTTATCACTTATTGCTGCCAAGCTGGGAAGGTGAAGGCTAACACATACTTCGTTATATTAAACACTACCATAACTCACCCTGGAGTTCACCCTCAGTTCTGTTGTGCCTGCTAACAGACCCCTGTGTTGGTTAGCACTCCACTAAGTGATGGGGGAGAGGGAGGACCATCCTACTCACCCAGAGGTGAGGCTGTGTAAAATTGCATTTAAGAGTGGGGCATGGGTAAGGCTAATCTGCTTATGAGAAAAACAAAGGCTTTTATACTATGCCATGGAGGAATGCCTAGGGTTAAAAACAGGTAGGGACTGGGGAGTATCAGCTTGATCATCCATGTTTCAGATCAGTGGAACGCAGTCTGCTCCACTGGGATTCATCCAAGAACGAGGCATAAGTCATTCGGAGTATTCATGTAATTAGTAATCAGAAAACATTAACACACACATACACACACACAAAAATTCCTTTGGCTCTAGTTGGCTGTGACAGCTAATCTTTGCTAGTACAAACAGACACACATACGCCGACTCTCGTGAACTCTCTCTCTCTCTCTCACACACACACACACACACACACACACACACACACACAGGCACACGCTGGTTGGAACACTTGTGACCAGAGGGGGAAGAAGAGTGTGTGTTGTGCTGGGGGTTTTAAGAGGATTACTGATGTGTCTATCAGTCATGTGGTGTTAGCGTAATGCTCAGAACGGTCCCGCGACAGGCCAAAAGACGCCTCCGCCTCTAAAACACGCGTCCCGCGCCTGCCGTGGAGAAAGAAGGATTCGGAACGCTGCTCCTTATCGTTCACGCCAGTCACTCGCTTTCTCATCTTCACACTTTCACCCATCGCTCCACGCCAGCCTAGGGCAAGAGAGTCAAGACGAGGTGTGCTGATAACTCACACGCACACACATTCACAGACACACAAACACACACACACACACACATACACACAAACACTCAAATGCACCCACAGATAAATTGGAAGGGTAATTGAGCGTGTGTGGCTGTGAAACAGCAGGCCGCAGCACTCATGTAGGATGTGTTTATGTAATTGATTGGGCTGAGAGAGCTTGAGCTCAGTCCTTGTTGTCATCCTTTTGAGACCCGCTCTTCTGTTCTCTTCTTATCAAAGGAATTGTTCAGCAACAATTTGCACAATTTTCCTCTTTACCCAAATGTACTTCATCTGCCAAGACATGACTGGTGTCTGAGGTTCTTCTTTAGCTTTGCGCTGGAACTACTAATGTAAAACTTACGTAGCTAACAAGCAGTAGAGGATTATGTAGGTAGCACTGGACAAACTGCACGCTTAATTATGATTTGCGTCAAACAATGTTGAGTTACATTTCATCATATCAGTAAATCAAACAGACGTATGTTTGCTTGTTTCCAGCACTATGACCAGGATTGGGATGTAACGGAATCCAGTGCACTTCACTTTTTTAAAATTTGTAGAATATTTTCACATGCTTACTTAATAAAACTAAAACTTTGAAATAAACTCAAATAATGGTTGTTTATTATTATTTAAAAATTTCCAATCAGTGTGGAAACTAAGGACAGAATGAAAGATATGGTAGAAAGCAGGCAGAGTCATGGAAGAAGTTATTAAATTATTGATTGTTAAGATTATTATTTTTTATTAATTATTCTGTCCTTAAGTTCATTCATTCAAATGCAATGAAGTTGGTGCTCCACACAGGATTGTGCTGTACGGCTGGTAGGCTGTTGCAAATGTGTTTACTATAACCTTAAAACACTTAAAGCACTTCCGCACACAAACTGTGCCAGTTTTCATGAATTCATTTTGGACAGTGTATTCAGTATTCAGCCTTCACAACTCAACTTGTATGACTTACTGCCATCTATTAAAATGGATAAAAGTACATTGAATTTCTGACAACAGTAGTAGAAACCATCCTGATTCATGTTTTTTTTTTAGTACGCTTGTCCATACCTCTGTTTTGTAGACAGCAATTTGTTAATGCAGTGTAAAAAATAAAGAAAACAGAGCATTTTGAGAACAACTCTTCATGTTTCAAGGTTAGTGTGTCATGAATTAGGTATGCGTTTTGCGGTTTTCTCTTACTTGTTAGCATCATGACTCTAATGTAAAATTAAAGAAGCAAACGTCTTTGATTGACTAAGTGGAAAATTCTGAGTTTTCATTGAAAACAGCATTTAATATATTTTATATGTATATTTATATCTTCTCATTGATTGTAAATGTTAAAGGGCCTCTATCCTGGCTTTTGGGGGGGTTTTTGTTTCTTTTTCCTTTTGGTCCACTTTTGTGTAGAAGTCTTCTGCCCTCCTCTGTTCCTTCCGAAAAACCCAGTCCTGGCTAAAACACTCTTGTGATTTCTTAAAAAAACAGTGAATTTAAATCAAGCTGTTTTTGCAGTGCAGTTTCCATACATGGGCTGTATAGACTGAGGAGTGAAACTTTAACCACCTATACATACCTCATTTAATATTTTATTTTAAAACAAGTGAGGGGGAATTTGGTTTTCCATGACATGGGCCATTTAAAGCACATTAAGTACCGTACAGTAATTCTCCTTTTGCACCAACTTTGATCTCGGGCTTATGCACTCAGTGTTCTCTGCGAAGAAAAATAGTTTATGCCTTCCACTCCATCTTGCTGTCGTTGTTCCAGAGAGAGATTTCAGATTAAAGTGCAGGCGTTAGCTCAGCCGTTGCTGTTTGTCTCCTGTATTGTTTTTTAAAATGCACCTGGGAGAAATGGAGAAGGCTAGTGAGACCTATGAAAACAGAGAGAGAGAGAGTGAGTGGGACGTGGCTCTTGAAACAGTAGCATCTTTAAAGGGGGGAGTAGAGAGGATGTGGTGTCAGGCTTTACGTGTGTCTCTGGACCTCTCTTAAATCAGGCAGATATAGAGCCTCCAGTGGCAGGGCCTGGCCGTTTGATCGGCCGTGCGTGCGGCTAGGGGAAACGATTAGCGTTAACACAGGAGAGAGAGAGAGAGAAAGGGGATGAGAAAGAAGTGAGCTGTGATTTAGATGCTCCTTCTACACACCGCACTCATCACCCCAGTACAGTCTCTCTCTCTCTCTCTCTGTCTTTCTCTCTCTCTCTCTCTATCTCCCCCTCTCTCTCTCTCGGCAGACAGTAAATCGCACTCTCAGGTCACTCTCCAGTCGATGCCAAGTCAGTCCCCCATAATTGGCGGACGTGGCGCTTGGCGGCTGGCGGGATGGAAAGGCCCTAATTGGTGTCAGAGCTGCCTGCAGCAAACGCACTGTCCACACCACAGGTGCTGCCCACAATATACCTCTGGCCACCACTGGCTGAGCCCTGGTTCCTTCCTACCTCATTTCACCTTCTTAACTCTCTTTCCTATCCACTCACTTGTTCTTATCATGTAAAAAACACTAGGGGTGTACAATATATCTGCGCTCGATATGAGTCAATGTACATTCCCTGTCCATTTCATCAATTCCACTCACAATAGAGATGCACTGTGTTTGCAACTACAGGCTATAGTGCTCTGTATCATTTGTGAGCCCCCGTTCATCGGTAGACCGGACTCCCACAGGACCACCAGAGAGCAGATATTTAGTTTCATGCTCTAAAACGGAGCATAGCCAATAACGGCGCTTTTCCACTGACACAAGGAACCATGCCATATTGCAAGCAAATGTTTTTCCATTATAAATGTAGTGATCCATACCCATACCAAATCCCATGCTGTCATGACCCTGCTTGATGGCAGGGCCAAAAGCAGGCCGTGTCACGGCTGCAGACAAAGGATGCACACTGAAGCACTAGGAGAGGGTTAGATAAGGTTTCTTTTATTCTTTTACTGAGGTTTCTTTCTTTAACTGAAGATTCAGCGGCGCTGCCGCATCTCACTACAAAGTCACTTAAACAAAACAGAACTGTGCATTACAAAAGCTTAGTCCGCCTTCACTCCTCAGGCAATGTTCCAGGGGTGACCGCGCTCCCTCCGAGCAGCTCCAGGTAATCACCGATCACACCTGTGAACAGGAGAAGGGAAGCGTGGAGGACTCCTACCACTGTCAGTTCACAATCACAGAAAGCTTGCACTCACGCCCCGGTTTCTCCTACACGACTTTTACCCTCTCCTATAATCTGGGTGACCACACGCTGATTCTGAAGTTCAGCTGGCCTATAAACCCACCCTCACTCACACACAACCAATCACACGACACAGGTTCTAATCAACCTACACACGAGGTGGACCTGACGTAGAGCGCCCTGCAACCCAGCCGTGCCTGGGTGTTCTCATTTCCCACACCTGGGTTGCTAGGCACTGCCCGACCACACACACACTACCACCCCATTCATACGGCTTTGTATCCCGAGCAAACTGTGGTTAAAACTCAGGTGATAGGCTCCTCTGAGAGCGGGACTGAACAGAGCCCGGCGTCACAGGCCGCAGCCGAGCCGACTGCGTCATTGTTTTTTGATTGTTGTCACGACAACAGACAGACTTAGAAACAGGTCCAACTACAACTTAGAAGTCAATGAGGTACAAGCACTACTATCTGTTAAGGATGAAAATACATTTCAGTGGGAGTTTTTCTAACACTGTGAGAAAAGCGGAACCAGACCATCGCTAACAAGTTAGCGGGGTTAGGCTTTTGTTGCATGATTAAACAATGGCAAGAAAAAAACACAAGACTATAGGAAATAAAAGACCACAATAAAAAAGCGGCTCCGACAGAAAAAAACTTTATACAGGTGTGATTCCATGGATGTGGTTTTAGGACGCGTCAGCAACATCATTACCGGGCTAAAAGATACAATGCAAAATCAAAGCACTCTGCAAATTCTATGCTAGCACAGCATGGTTTAGGTACAGCATGGTTCTCGTACACCTGTGGAAAGGTGCCTTAACACCACCTTCCTGAAGACTGAACAATTAAAGTTTAATTCCCTGTTTGGGTAGCAACAGCACGGCTTGACCACACACACACACACACACACAGTCTCATGTTACATCATTTTAGGACCATACTGACAATTTTGTGACCTGAATAATCAAAATATTATCTATGTGCCATACACTTGGATGCGAGAGTGGCCATCAGGAAACATTTTTTGTTTGTTTTACCATATTTCTATGTATACTAGCAGTTTAATTACTCCAATGTAAATGAGTAATATCTCTAACAAGATCTTTTACTAGTCTTCCAGCTCATCATGTTAATCGACACATTCACCTCATGTAAAGGCACAGCAAGCGACAAATGACTTCCTGCTACACATATGAAAGGTCAGAACTCCACAGCTAAGCGCAGCTTTAAATACAGCCGGCAGAGAAGTGCACAAGTCACTTGCATAGTAACCATAGTGACTGGAGCAATATTTTTAACATCAGATTTTAAACACATTGTGGGGAAAAAAATTTAAAAATATTGAAACCAGTTCAACAGAGAGACCAATATTAATGAACAATATTCATTATTGTCTCTGTATTTATATTAAACACATTCTCCTTCATTTTGCCCTCGGTAAGAAGTGTGTGTGTGTGTGTGTGTGTGTGTGCATGTGATTTCTTATTACAATATCATAGGATGCAGTCCCTGGTGACAGAAGCTTAAAGGTTCCTGCCAGAAAAAAATATTATTAACTTTTATTTTTTAGCCCTTTTTATTTATTGTCAGCTTTTAGTCCTGAATTCCAGAAGATTTTTTACTTCTGAACATCACTAATAATATGTTTGGAATTAATAATTGTCTGATTTAGACATGTCAAGGTAATCAGTGATTCATCTCTAGAATTTCAACTTGCTAATTAGTATTGACCTCTCTCAACACTTAATTTTTTTGCTTTTTTGATTTTTTGCTTTTAACTTAATTCTAACTCGTTCTTTTGTCCTGTCTGTTTTTTTTTTCTTCATCTTTTACTTCCCCTGTTGCTTTCTAGCGTTCTCTCTCACCACTGGCTTGCTCTCATCACTCCCTCCTGTCTTTCCTTTCTTTCAAAAAGAAGTGCCACCATCCCTCATTCCTTTGTCTCTTCCTCTCCCCCTCTCGCTTGGTGCAGAACAGATCTGTCAGCTCTCTCTGCAGTCAGAGGTTTTAATCAATTAGTCATAGGGCCGGTGGGAGACGTCATGTCGTGCTGGAGTAAGGGAGCGACAGGTGGGGGAGTGTGTGAGCGTATTCCGGCCTCTCCCGTGACTCGTGGCCCTCAGCCATACCAGGCAGAGATGCAGCCCCTGAAAATGTTTTCTCTGCTTCCTGTGAGGATTAGCTGATGTCATCAACCAAGATGACACTCTAAAGTGTGTGCATATACTTTTATATGTATGTTGATAACTTTTTTATGAGGCCTGTCGGTAAAAATGGAGTACAATGGGAAATACAGTAACATTGGAATGATTGGAGTAAATTTCACCCACAGCTAGTTAGCTAATGCTATATCAGCTTGTGATTGTGTCACGTTCAAAAAATGAGTCATTAAGAGGTTAAGATTGTAGCCTTACATTGTGAGCCGTTCAAATAGCTAGTATTTTAAATAGCTCACTTAATACGACCTCAGGAGCACCATACAGTAGTTGATATTGCTGGATAGGTAACACAAAAATTCACATTCTGCTCATATGTGAATGTGAAGGCAAGATGTAATAAGCTCCATCCATGCTCTATAGCAATTTTGGAGCATGTATATTGAGTGGTTTTTCGTGTAATATTTAAAAATGCAATTAGAAACTGTTCATCAAATGGTGTAAATCTAATTCTAAAAAATGTAATTACAAAAATGAACATTATTTGTAATATAGGCAATAACAGCATTGCCTGGTGCACCTTTCAGGATACACCTGGTCATACAGTACAGTTTTATAGAGCACTTAGTGCATATTAGCCGTGTGTTAAAAAAATCAGTCTTTGGTGTAGTACACTGTGTTTACAAAGTACCAGTTGTCCCCAGTTTGAGACTCATATGTTCTGTAACACTTCATTACTCTTATAGTCCGTGTGTTTGTTTATTTGTGTGTTTTTGTTTTGTTTTGGTGTGTGTCACGCTGAATTAAACAGATGGCTAAATGAGTGGGCCGTGTCTGCTCACGTGAGCTCAGTCAGGGGTCTGAGGCGCATGTGCCTCACTGCCATGTTTCACCAAAACAACGCCCGCTCGAATGCACTGAATCAGCACTGCTCAATCAAACAAACACACGGTCTTTCCCACAGCGTCTCGTCAGGCTCTCATGAGTGCCCTTAGGTTGATGTAACCTCTGTTTTTTGGACATGTAATGAAGCTAATTTAGCTTGGTTGAATGTTTGGTGTTGGGATTCGTTGGCTCCTCACAATGATCGACACACTGTATTATTTACGTTATAAATTCCATAAATACAAGGTTAAAGAAAGAGGGAAACAGCCTTCGTTTTAAATTCACTGAACAGTGCTTTCCTGGAAATTTAGCTTGGTGAAACTTTGTGCCTTTGAAATGTTCAGCTGTCAATAGATCATACATATTTCAGCTCAATCATTGCCAATCAATGCTAATTTTCTCTCATGTGCATGCGATTTATAACACAGCATGCCACTATGTGATGCGAATGTAAGCCTGGTTCATAAAGGAACGCTTCTTCTTCCTCAGCATAATCATGAAACAGGTGGCAGGAAGAGCAGAGCGAGATGTGTCGGCCATCTTAGATCTTCATAGCCAATGGCAGTCTCCATTTTGCCCGAGGGCTTCGGGAAGGGGTCCTATTCATGCTATGCATATCATTCTTGACAGCACACACACCTATCACCACATTATACGCACCAACGTCAAGTGAGACTTTTCTCTTTTGCTTAAAAAAGTGTGTGAGAGAGAGAGAGAGTGAGAGAGTTTTGTGGGGAATATTAAGTACTCTGATGTTTAAACCAGAGAGAAATCTCCGTTTCCACAGTAACAGAAGAAGGACATCGCTCAGTTGGGAGGTGAAAATTGGTTTAGATTGATTCCATCCCAAGCTATCATCCTGTTTCACACAGGCTTTAAGGAGACCCCCACACTGGCCAGGAATCCACTTGAAAATGCGCCATGTCTGTGCACATACGTGGATCTCGTATAAAAAAATAATTATGGTCCTGCATCTAATGAACTGGGACCTCATTTATGCCATGCAGGAGTTCCTTTTGTATGGAAATTGTCAAATGGCTTTTATTCCCGTCGGTCCAATATTCAGATTCAAAGCTTGTTAGTACACGTCCCTAGTCATATTAAGACGTATTATTATCATAATATTTAAAGACATATTTCTTAAAATATGTATTTAAAAGACATCTGGAGAACATTCTACCAAAACTGCCAGGATAGCAAAGCATAATTTTCTCACAGTATCATTTGTTGCTGTCTGCCATTCAAAATCTGGAACATTTTTAATGGACACCATGATGTTTATGTGAAAGTGGCCTACATTTTCCAAAAGGCAGCTTTATCATATTAACTAATATTGCAGCATGCAATACTGGTCAATAATTCAGTTGATCTACCAGCTGTGAGTGCGTGTCAGCGGAAATGGGCCCCATCTCTGTCACAAAATATCTATTTATTGGATAAAACTGGATGATCATGATCAGTAACAAGATTTCCAATGATCTCACCCATGTCATCATAGTTGCTCATTTAGTAGTGAGGAAAGGATGTCTGGCGTCTTTTCCGCCCCCTCACCCCTCAATCTCTCTCTTTCATGCTCTCTCGCTTTGTCTTTTCCCACTCTCTCTCCAGGCCTCTCTCTCTGTCTATTCCTCTCTCTGGTTTTCTCTTTTTCTCTCATTCTTCTGAAATCACTATAGGCCTTTCAGTTCAGCCATCTCTTGCCCCTGTCTCCTTTCACCTCTGACCTCACAGTGGGATCAGGTGCTAATTAACTTCCTTGTCTCAGACACAGAGTATCACTGGCCTAAATATTTCAGCAGATCTTATTTTATCTCTAAACACGAAGACCCGGCTCTCGGCTGCAGGAGTCCCAGCGCATAATATAGTCATATGCATAATAATAAGTCTGAAGTTTTAGTTTTTTATGAATGTATAAAAGCTTGTTGTAGCATGGTTATTTATTAGAGACGCCCTGCGGTGGTGTGTGCGGACCAATAAGAGTCGGGTCACACAATATTGTAGAGATGCCTCTGGCCAAAAAAGTCTTTTCAGCTGATTCAGATATGTATTTAATGAGAAAACCGTGGAAAAGGGCAGCAGCTGGTTTCAGCCCTACATAAATGGGGAATCTGGTCATTTCATTAACTACAGTGTATTTATATACCCTGCTCTTTATAGTCACAGATAACCTTTTGCTTGCAAGTCCAAACAAACCCAGATTTATTACAGATTAGCCAGCCCAAAGGTCAGATTAGCATCAGTCAACATTCATTTCACTAGCCGTTAACCACTGCCTGACTGGCTCACTCTGTTTGTAGTTACAGACTGCAGAACGTCTAGCAAGGCAGATAAGTTAAAGTGGAAAACTGAGAAGTCAGTTTACTTCACTATTCACAATTTGACTTACCACTAGGTTGACGAGTCTCGACATCTCAGTACTGGTTTCAGCAGTATTAAATCATTTGTGTAGTGGTCTCAAGCCACTGACTACAGGTTTAGTAACCCTTCCACTTTTCAGATAATATTTACATTTTTTTAACCAAGAACAGTTAACAGTTTTCATTTTGCATGCCCAATAAACAGCCTGTATACATTAGTGTGATTTTAAGACTGATATGTCTCAAAAAGCTCTATTCTATTGCTACATACAGAAAGCAGCCTGGGATGGTACTCTCCTTATAACCAGCATGAGTAGACAGGGCTGAAGTGCAATGGGCTAATATAGGCGAATATGTGGGGTTTGGATGTAATAGTAATTTAATGTTTCACCACCACCTCCCACCACCTTTACCCATCAAGTGAATTTTCCTGATGTTAGACTTAGCGATAGTACCTGATGTTAGACTTAGCATGTAGGCTAGTGTCATTTAATTAGCTTTTCCATTATAAAAACAGTCTTCCATTAAAGTTCATCTTAAAATTTTTAAACATTTGTTTTTAGAGGGACCTCACTCTACCACACCATGTAATGACAGTTTTGAGAAATTTACCAAGGACCGTTGGCATCCCTGGGCTCGGTAGCTTTTCCTCCAAGCTGACAGAGTGAAGGTATAAAGAGAAGCACAAAGGCCTACTTGACCTTTAAGGATCTAAATTATTAAATAGCAAACATGGCCTCCGCAGTAGCATGGCAGGGCTATATTTTCTTTTCTGCTGAGAGCACTATAGTCGCTCTGTTCCTCCGGCTGCAGTGCTTTCGAATATTGGACATGATTGAGTGAGGCACGTTGAAGAAAGCACCTATGATAGAACACACTTGTGATGTCTGAGAGTCTGCAAAAGAGGGGAAGATGAAAGAGCAACTCATGCCGGGAGATTGGGTTGTAGACTGGAGTAGCCCACTGCATTTGATTGAATACGGCTGCGGATCGTGTCAGCCATTGTTCACGCGAATGAGAATTGGATCTGAAATTGAAATTGGCTCTGCATTTCAAAATAACATCCAATGCTATATACATATTAATCTGCTTAGCTTTTAACCCTTACATGCCTGAAGTCTTGATTGCAGTTTTGCTGTATATTGAATTTTACATAATTATTTATTTTAAGTCACTTTTAAGTCAATGTGTTTATTTTGATGTCAAAAATATAAACAACATAAATATTTAAATGATGATTGTATGCAAAACAAGCTAATTCAAATTATAATAAAACATCTTATAGTTGCAAATGAGACATCAATAAGAAAATTGAAAGAAGAATGTTTCTTAACCTGCAAGGTCTTTTTTTCTTTCTTTCTTTCTTTCTTTCTTTCTCTCTCATAGTGTGTATCAGGTGGTGGTCGAGGAGGAGAGGCCCAGGAGAGCACGTGGTGGTGAGGCAGAGATCCTGCGCTGTTACCCCGTCCCGGTCCACTATCAAAACGCCTCGTCTCTCAACTCCAAGTACTACTTCACAGCAGA
This sequence comes from Brachyalestes nurse, assembly GCA_037974405.1. Taxonomy (NCBI): domain Eukaryota; kingdom Metazoa; phylum Chordata; class Actinopteri; order Characiformes; family Alestidae; genus Brachyalestes; species Brachyalestes nurse. Next base: position 32,938,093 of record JBBPCY010000039.1, read on the forward strand.
GTTCCCTTCCGGAGGCATCCCCGCCCCTCAGCCTTTCACTGTGGGGGACAACAAAACATACAGTGGCTTCTGGAACGCACCCCTGCTGCCTCACAAGAGCTACAGCGTCTACTACCAGGCCGTCAGCACTGCTAATGGGGTGGGTACAGCACTGACATTAGGTTCCACTGCCAACAGGGTCTGCATAAGGCTGTGTACGCTTTATACAATACAGGCAAAACTATTCAGCAAAGTGAGAATTTGTAGCCCCCTCAATTGTTGTCAGAATGCCTACATTCAGAAAGTGTTATTAATTGATTTTCAGTCATTAAATGATCACACTGTTAATCCTAATTTTGTTCATCCTAGATTTGTGTAGTTTTTTCAGCTGTCTTAGTATCATAACTAATGTCGTGGCCGAAAGAGTTTGCTGACATTTTGTGCAAATCTTCTACACAAATACAAATTTCACTGAAATTTAGTTGACATTTACAAATGTTATGTCCAGCTGAGTTGTGCACGACAGTTTCACGTTAGGCTGAACAGGATTTCTGCCGATGTTCTTTGATGTTTGTCCAACCTCACAGCAGTCGGAAGAGCGCATTTGCATGGACAGGTTGGTTGTTTCAGGTGATGGGTCCAGCTCTGGCCGGCTTCTCCACTTTAAAAAAACAAGGAATGCGATAACCATGTGTAGCCATGTGTAGTGTGATAACAGCAAAGAAAGTTCAAAGCTGAATTCGCACCCACACGCCCGCACACACGCACACGAAATGTAGGTGGTGGCCCATTTTAGCTCTCCGTGTGTGTTACAAAGCAGCTCTCCACTTTGCTCCCGTTAGAGCTGAAAGCGCGGACATTATCGCGTACATGAATAAGCACGACCAGCTAAGGCCCTCCTGCCATACCCTTCAATCACGGTGGGCTGTGGAAGCGCGGTGCCAGGCGAAAGAGAAAAAGTACATCGGGCACGACAGCAAAAGTTTCTCCCAGAGAGCGACTGCCTGAGTGACACAGCCACATTGTGTAAAGTGCACCTGCCTGAAAGGCACCACGCACACCCACACCAACCAGACACATTAACACACTTCTTTTTAATGCATTTCTCCCTCTATCCCTATCTCTCTCCCTCTCTCTCTCTCTTTTTCTGTTGCTATTCCTTCCTCTCACCTTCTCTCTCTTTCCCTCTCTCTCTCTCTCTCCAGTGCTTTTAAAGAAAGCTGCTGTTTAGACTGACAGCAGTGACACGACATGCTTTTCTTTAAAAGGCTCCTCTATCTCTCCGTCAGCGGGCGAGTGAGAGCTCGTCTCCTAATTGACTGAAGACCTGTGTTTTAGTGCAACTGATGAATGCTGACGGGCACTTAGCCAGGCAGCCTTGTGTCTGTCTATTCAAGACTGATAATTAATCAAAGCCCACACTCCTAATGTCCTTCCTTTTAGTTAGGTCTGGAAGAATAGACTACGTGTGACACGAAATGTGCTGTTCCATTGAATAACTAAGCAAATGCTCATGTTTATATTGAGTTGTAATGTATCAAGCAAGCAGGTTTGTTCTAAGGGCAGCAGGGAGCTGTGTTTCGGATCCCTTCGTACTTAATGAATCACAACACTATCAATTATACCCAAAAAAATAAAGCCGAATCCATTTCAACACTTTACACAATCTGTACACAGCTAGTAAAATCTCATTTACACAATTTTCCACATACCTCATTCGTGATCAGCCAAGACATGTTTGGAGTCCAAATTTTGCTTTAGTTTAGCGCTGAAGCTAAGACACTAATGTAACTAACATTAGATTGTGATTCCTTTTTTTATTGCAGGAGACTAAAATAGACTGCGTGCGAGTTGCCACCAAAGGTGAGGCCTGTACATCTGTTCGACTTGCTGAAGTTGATTGCATTGTTCTACTTGCATAATGACTTCTTATCGTGTGTACTAATGTTAAGAGGTTGATTAAGACTAATGTACTTCTTAAGATTGTGATGGAGGTGATGTTTTTTTAATGCTACTGTAAAAACGTTCAGGTCTGTTCTTTTCTCTCACGCCAGTTTCTTTTTATCCTCATTTTTTGCTTTCTGTATTTTCTTCTCCGATTCACTCTTTTCCGTTTTGCACTTTTTTCTATCCATTTACGCTCTTTTTTTCTCTCTTCATCTTTTTATTCACTCTCTCCCTTTCTTCTGTGTTGCTCACTCTTTCTCTATCTTTCACCTTCTCCTCTCTTTCTCTGCTTGCCCTCCTTTTTCTCCTTCTTTCACTCTTTCCTTTCTAAATCTACCTTTCACCACCTCTCTGTCTTTCTCTGTCTTTCTTTCTTTGTGCTTTGCTCTTTCTTTTGCCTACCTCTCTATCGTATCCCATTTTTCGCTTACTGTCTCTCTCTTTTTTTCTCTCTCTGTCTCTCTTGTCTGTATATTTATCTCACTTTCTTTCCCCCTCTCTCTCTCTCTCTCTCTCTCTCTCTCTCTCTCTCTCTCTCTCTCTCTCTCTGCATGCTGTTATGGATATCGCTCTGTCAGCTGCTATTCTAGTGACGCAGCTCACTACCCCCTACATCCGCATTGCTCCGGCTGCAGGCGACAACCAACTAACAGGTCAGACACTTACCCTGCCAAGACTGTCTCTATGCATCCGCTTCCATTACTACCACCATCACTGCCCATATGAGGGACCCGGAGAGTGTGTGTGGGTGCACACGTGTAGGTGTGTGTGTGTGCACTGTGGCCCTGATGCAATACGCACTTCTGTTTCTGCTGTGTAAAAACAAACATGCATGCAGAAACTCACTCAACACACTCACAGTGACAGTGTCCTGCGCTCACACACACTCAGTGCACACACTTCCATAAACACTCCACGCTGACATGCTCGTTATGCATCCAAGCTTGCAGGACATCCATATGTAAACACACACACACACCGCCACACACACACAAAACCGTTCGCTAACAGGGTGTCTGGATGTAGTGTTAAATCTCTGCATGATTGGAGAGGAGTGGATATAAACCTGTGGGGAAAAAACACACACATACACAAACACACATGCACACATACACACACTCACACCCACACACAGTGGAGCAGAATATTCCATTTCTCTCATTTGTCATCCTAAACTCACTGTCAGGAAACCGCTCTATTCACAGGTGGCTGAGCTGACATGGCTTCTCATTACAGCATAAACACTCACCCTTACACACACACACACACACACACACACACACACACACACACACACACACACACACACACACACACACGGTGGGACACTCTTATCTACGGGGGAGGAGAGGCAGTGTTGGGCCTATCGTATATTGCCTCCCTGAGGCTATCTCTCCCTGGCAGGTAGCAAGGAACACATAGCTCCAGCATTATCAACCAGCAGTGCCTGGATCCCACAAATAAATAGCCCAAAAGTCTCAATGGAATTCCAATACTTTACATTCAAGGTTAAATAAAGTTTATATCTTGGCAATGCTTTAAAACAGCACTGCCAACATCGTATTGCATTTACGTGAATGGCGTACAAATATTCATTTAACGCTATTTCTGCTGCTTATTTAAAGGTCATTCACCAGTTTACAGACCTGCCATCAGTGCCAGGCATTGAGCACTTAGACTTTTCCCTGCCAAACTAAGTTACAGCAAAACCCAACAGTGTCTCTGATCTGGTAGTACATTGAAAAAATAGTGATTCAAATGTGTACATTGCTTTCACATAAATTAGCAGGTAACAGTTATAAACAGAAGTAAACTATAAGACAGCAATTATGTTGATATGAGAAACAGTTTTTTTTAATTTATGACATATTTGAATGTACACATTTCAATCATTTCAGTTCAAAGCATTTCCTAATTTGGCCTGACAAGTGACTTTTCACTTTGGACCCTTGACCTTGTCAGGGGCAGCAACCCACAAGCCGAATGCAGTGGAGCCAGAGAAACAAACAGACCACACGGTGAAGATCGCCGGGGTCATCGCTGGCATTCTCCTCTTCGTCATCATCTTCCTCGGGGTGGTCCTGCTCATGAAGAAACGGTAAGCATTCCCCATAAAGAAATGATAACACATACAATGATAACCCTATACTGTTCATATATACTGGGTGAACTAGAGAACCTTAGAGAACCTCCTCAGCTGCAAAGGCCCATATGTTAGCCCACGCGTCAATTCTTCTGTCATAACTACATAACTTACATATTACTTTAAAAGCAGTTACCAAATAACTTGTAGTCTCAATATTAATCATTTTAAATCTACGTAAACTATATTAGTTTCGCGTTTTTAAAATCGAATAATATGTAATAGCGAATAATATACAGGCATATCTGTTAATCTGCAAATGAAATAAAAAAACAAGAGTCAGTGTACATAGCAACAGACTCTGCTGGGTCACAAAGAGTTGCTGTTGCCTTCTTAGCACCATGACATGAGTGACTGAGGGTTTGAAGATACAGTGGCAGGATGTGCTTGGATGGCCTAGATGGGGTACACAGAAGAAACGGCTGTGAAGATAAAAATTAGAGAACATAAAAGATCACCAGAGAGGATAAAAAGTTCAAAAGTTGATCTTGGGCTCTGTCCTCATAGCTGCAGAGTTCATAATCCACTTTCTTGTAATCACATTGATATGCAGTTCATGGGGAGTCCTGTTTTTCTAGACAAGCGTCTAAAAGACTTAGAGATCTTGGGGGAGGTTTTCTCAGTTCAACTTTAGTCATTAATAATAGATTTCCCGTCCAATTTCTTTCTGACCCCTGCTCGGCTGCATTGTCAGTGAGATGTTGAATAATTAATCTAATTATGTTGATAAGTCCTATTAAAACCAGTTTATAGCAGTGAGATCGGGAGACGTGATGAAAAATTAACACTGGGAGGCCATCTATCTGTCACCCTCAACCAAACATGGAGTCTCTAAATCCTCTGGGGGAAAAATGATAAAGGATGAGATCTTTGTGAGACCATTGTGAGACAGAGCGACAGTGATTTTGTGTGAAAAAAGAGAGAGAGAGAGAGAGAGAGAAAAACAGACGGAAAAGGGAGATGAGAAGGAAATAGTGATGAAAGCTGTGGAGCAGTGGAATGATGGGTTAGCTGCAGGCTAGTTTACATTAGCCTGGTTCCCTACAGCCCTCTATCAGAACCTAGGGGCCTCAAGAGTCAGTACAAGTAAACATTCGAGTCAGATCTCACACACGTACACATAAACACACGCATCCACGCTGGCGGTTGGTTCTGCGTTTGTTCTAGATTAGCAGTTGTCTCTTAGTCACCCATCAGTAAAAGCACAGAGGGATCGCTGAATGGAAAAGACCTGCAGGGCTAATATCAGCTCCATATTACAATAACCCATACTACCCTCTTTATCTTCAATACACTCCAACACTTTCCTGTAAGCATGGCAACACGGAACCCCATTTTCCAGCTGCACAGTTTATTCAGAAATAATCAGGCCTTGTCATATTTGCACTTCAGATATGCCAAAGGAAGCCTGGCTGGAAGTCTGGACATTTCCATTCAAGAAGTGCCTCCAATCTCGGCGAGGTCTGAGTAACAGGCTAAGGTTATGATCACTATGCATAGCTAATTTAATTGAATCCCCTTTCAATATAGTTTAATAAAATGAAGGGGTGTGTTTGAATATGTTGGTTTAATTAGGCCGATTTGATTAGAAATGGAAGTGTGTGAAGACATTCTAATCCTCATGTTAAATCTAACCTCATGGTTTAATTGATATTACTGTTGAGAACCAGCACTGTTTTAATGTCATTGCTGGAGCACAATATCTCCCTTGATATACTCGTTTACAAACTGGCCAACACAGAAAGCACAATGATTGAAACCTTGTTAGCCCGATTGTATGAAATGACCTGTCCAACCCCTATTGCTGACACATGTATTACTTCTACCAGTTTTTTTTTTTCTGTCTCTGACTGTGATGGGAATACTATAAAAAGGTCCACACAATTTCCTAAGCACTTTATAACCGAATGAATGTGGGTCATAGTGAAATTACACTTTTTTATAGAGGTAGAGGTCTTCAAGTCAAATTTTCTGGCCAGTTTCACGTATTAATGGAAAAGTAATGCTGTAAATTCTTAGTGTGGTGTCCTTAGTGTGGTTCTGAATGAATCCCACTTTTAACCAACAAAGAGCAAGCTTATTAAACAATCGCCATACTTAGGCTATTACACTCCTTTTTAAAGGTGTAAAGATTGCATTTCTAGCAAACATTTATAATTCTATATTCATACATTTGGCAGAGCAGCTTAAAATGTAACTATGTCACAGATGTAGGAGAATGTAGCATTAGGAGTCTTGCCCAAGGACAGATGGTATGCAAACAGGGAAACTGAACACAAGTCTTCTGCATGGATAAACTATTACTGACTAGGCTACACCAAACAAGTGCTTCAAGATGAAGTTCCTGTATGTGGCTGTCTGTGATAGCTATACAGATTAGATGGTAGTAATGGAACGACTTTTAAAACATTTATTGATGTTCAGATTTAACACATTTTCAGTGTAGCTTTTCTACCGGTAATTTTTTTTCTTTTTATCTACCCAAGTACATTAAAAGTATTAGTATGGGTACTTATAATGGAACACTGTCCTTGGTATTACTTAGAATCAGATGGAAGAGCGAATCACTGGTATCACGTATGCCGAACAGTGTTTCAGCGAGCATGCCAAAGGCCCCCTTCTGCAGTCACCGTAGCACTCTTGCAGTCACGAGGCTAGACCTCTCTCTTTCTCTCTCTCTCTCTCTCTCTCTCTCTCTCTCTCACACACGTATGTCACCATGTCTGCTTTTGTTCATCGTTATCTCTTTTTCAAACATTAATATTTTTACTTTTTCTTTCCTTCCATTCCATCCCCCCCTCCACTGCTTATACCCCTCCACCACCTCACTCGGCAGAAGAACCTATCACTCCTACACTTATTACCTGTAAGTAAACACCTTTGTACAATGTTAGTGCATTTTCTCTTTCAAGCTAGACTTGTACAATATTTCCTGCATGATTAGACCTAGTTCTTCTACCTAAGGTCCTCCTACAGACAGGCATTTTATAGCTTAAAACTTAGAACATAATCCTCAGCAATAAGCAATGAATTGAATTTAAATGACCAGTTGATGGGAGCCTGATTTGTCTAAAATGAAAAAAATAAAAAATCCAAATAAATATTACTAATGTTATTTGAAATGTAGGCTAAATGATTTTCTATCAGTTGGCTTGTCAAAGTCTGAAATTGAAATGCCTGTCTTCTCACAATCGATGCTTCTACTTTGAAAGGGGACCTTGATTTCCCGCTAATTATTTTACATTTCTTCCATCTCTGTTCTGAATGATGAACTAACCCAGAGTTCTAGTGAGGAAGCTAAGGCTTTTGCTGTGCCTGCGATGGTAACCAGCAAGAGAAGTGACGGTTTTTTCCTCTCGGTGGAAATTTACCACCTTCGCTGCCCTCAGTTCTCTCTGCTGGTCAGCACAGGCAAGGGAAAAGCAGGAAATTAACCCTTCATTTCATTCCAGCCCCTAGCATCCTCGCCCTCACCTCTGACTGTTTATTTGCTGTTTTATTTGATTGGAAACAAATCTCCACTGCGTTCTCATTTTGAGTTGGTTTTATTTTCCTGCATGGTTCATGTTAGATGCATGCTGATTGGACTCGTTTGGCCATTGTGTAACTTGGTGGTTAATGAATGGTTGCAGCACTTCATTTGTTGTTCACCTTGCCGACTGCCTGTGAGTGTAACATGAAGCTGAGGAAACGAAGCTCAGCGCCAAAGAAACAGGAAACAGCCTGAAGCCTCATGCTTCAGAAGGTAGCTGAAACTCAGCCCTCCTATTACGGCTGATAGTGAGGAGTTCGGCGGAGGTTTTGAAACCCACAGCAAGTGTGTGCCAATCACAGCGAAACCCCAGTTCTGTTTCCTCAGCTTCCTCCCAGGGCTTCAAGCCAGATTGACATGGCAGCCTCTTTCGGCCCAACCGGCAGGGCAAGTGATTGACATGTGTACGCTGCTCGATGAGGCCAGGGCCTGCTGGGAAGAATGCAGTTAGGAGACGTAACCAGGGGCAACTGGGCCGAGATGCACTTCCAGGCCCCGAGGTTTTGTCATGTCATCAATAAGCAGGGGGTAGGAGTGACACTTATGTCACCAATCCTGTCACGCAGTACGGGCGTGTATAGAGAGGCCATCTCCGAGGAGAGCATCAACACACTTATAGTCTGACAGGGAGCGTGAACTATGGAGGTCATGGCCCAACCATGTGAAAAAAAAACAAATAATAAATATCTCTATAAAAACAAAAAAAATCTTTTCTTTTTTATATATATATATATATGAAAACAAACAAAATGATAAAGGAATTATGCAGTAAAGGAATTATGCAGTAAACGAAAAAAGAATATGTTTTGTAATAAGGTAATGATGGACAGTTGTTTTTTTTTTCTTAGTTAAGTGGTTCTTGCCATAATGTGGAGTAGAACCGTAGTGGAATAGGATCACTAACTGTGTACCAACCCCACCATCACAACTGATGATCCCAAATACATTAAGAAGGCAAGAAATTCCACTAATGGACTCTTGATGAAGAACACCAGTTAATTAAATACCATTCCAGGCCGATACCTCATGAATCTGATTGAAAAAATGCTAAGAGTGTGCAAAGCTGTCATCAGAGCAATAGGTAACCCATGCAAAAAGTGGGGGGTTACTGTATGAGAAGGTGTGTCCAAACTTTTGACTGGTAGTGTATATAGTGTATATAGTTACATGACCAAGAATATACATATTCATTATATATATTGTGCTATATAGAAATACTATATTTGTCTTCAAATGGCATCATCATCCTTTATCGTGATAATTAGCTTAAAATTCTACACAAGCTTAACTTCCCATATATTATTTATTATATTACATTTATATTAGCGATGCATCAAAACTAAACTTCAGAACATAAAACAGTAAATGCAAACAATTTACATTATTAAAATAATTATAGTATGTAGACTACAGTATGCACCACAAAGTCCAGTGTCTTCAGTGACAGAGAACGGATTTTCATTGAAGGCATTCAATTGAAATTCTTTTTTTCATTCTTTGCACTTTGACTCTGCTGTTTGGCATAATTTCAAAACTATGCCTGCAGATGGTGTCAGGATGGTAGGGACTTACATTTTAGCGTCTGTTGTTTTGCTGTGTGCTGCGTATCGAGTGTGGAATCAGACTTGCCATTTTTTCACTCCTCTTAGAATGAGCAATGATTACAAATCACTTCCTCACAGAAATCTAACATTAACTTTGTTAGCGTAAACTGCTTGTGTTCTTTAGCTTTAAAATTATTCGTAAAGTATAAGATATTTTACACTGTAAAATAGCAATATTACCCCTGTATAGACTTTTCTTTGGTATCAGCAGAGTAAATACAGTAATAAATTAATTTTATTTACAATAATAAAAATACAGGGCTTTAAGAAATACAAAAACGAAAAACACGAGAGCACTCGAGATGCTCCAGGGGGAACCTCCCGCCTCTGAGTACAGCTGACTGTGATGTCCGAGCCTCATCTGCCACGCCCCCTCGTCCTCGTGCTGGTTGTTTATGTTTGGGGGCAGTGCTGAGCAGGTGTCTGATTGCCTTGGTAACCGCCGTGTGGCGCACGAGGCCTGGACATCACAGTCAGCTTTACTCAGAGGCAGGAGGTTCGAAATTTCGCAATGGACTGATCCGCGTGAAAGGGGGGGTATATATATGTATATATATGTATATATATTTATATTAGGGGTGTCAAATTAACGTGTTAATTTCGATCAGTTAATTATCAGACGGAATGGTTGATAGCAGCATTGATCACTGCAAATCATACAGTAAGGAATTTTTGTATCATCGGAGAACATCAGGTCTAAAATATCACCCAAAACACTTTGTGTTGAGAGCTAACCCAGCGGTCCATGCGAGAACAGCCCGATCCCAGCACCAGCGGCCCGCCACACTGGAAAAGGCACTCAGACTCAAACCTGTCTACCTGTGGCCCAGCAAAATGGTTGCTGATTTTATTTTGAGATGCCTTGCATGCTGAATGCCGAGACTATTATATTAGGGGGTGACGTACTTATCCTCCCAGCAATTTGTATAAACACGCAAGATGCCCCCTCGGGAAAACATTGTAATACAGCTTTTACCCCCCACACCCCTTAAAACAGTGGTCCCTCCATATTATAATGCTTCTGTAACCCGGGAGTGTACAGAGTGTCTTAAACTGCACCTTACTGACGGCTGAGGTCATATTTTAGGTCATGTTTCTTATTGCTGTGACCATGAACAGCGCAGAAACTGTTATTAAATAAAACAGTTATAAAATGAAAAAGACGCAGAAAGTTTGTAATGTTGATTATTCATTCACTCATATGGCAAAATTCATTACAATTTTAAATACTTGCGATTAATTTTAAGTGTGTGCGATTAATTTCGATTAATTAATCACAGAACTTGTAATTAATTAGATTATTCTTTTAATCACATGACACCTCTAATACACACACACACACACACACACACATATATATATATAAATATACATACATACATATGGGGAGAGACTGAAAGAGAAGAGTGAGAGCAAGCGAAGCAAGTGAAATAGAGAACATTTGAGAGCAAAAAAAATGAAACAAAGAGATAAGGAGGAGGGATACTTCCAATGGCCCACCCCTCCATTCTGCCCTGTCTTATCTAATGAATCTTCTTTGTGTGTGTGTGTGTGTGTGTGTGTGTGCGATAGCATTGGGAGTGACGGCGGGGCCTTTAATGTGGGAGTGTTTAGCAGACGCTGCCCGCAGCTCAAACACCTTCATTAAATGAACACGCCTAAGCTCAGAAATGCAACACACACCACGCTAATTGGAACAAGCCAAGCACATTTGTTTCACTGACAGTCTGAGCATCCTGATGATGAGGAGAGTGAGAGAGAGGAGGGGGAGAGAGAAAGGAGTGAGTAAGCCATAGAGAAACACAGTGGAGGAAGAAAGTCAGTGAGCGAGGGAGCGAGAGAAAAAGAGAGAAGCTGAGAGAAAGAATGTGGGTGAGAGGTGTGGGAGAGAGTAAGAGGGCGAGTGTGTGGGAGAAAAAGAAAGAAGGTGATTTAGCAAGAGAATGAAGGAGAGAGGAACCGATAGAACGAGGAATCCTCAAACACATCTTCATCTGTCCATCTCTTGGGCCTGGCCTCTACTCTGGCCATTGTATCCGTGATGGGTCAGAGTGAATCCTTAAAGAGATTAATGACCTCTCCATCACACACACACACACACACACACAACTCAGACCCAACATCATCCGACACCCTACACACACACACTCACACAGCCAATAGGCTAATTAGGGGAGAGTGTAATGAAGTACAGCTGGAGTGTGCAAAGAGAGAGAGAGAGAAATGAGTGAGTGCGAGAAAGACAGAGGTGGTAGAGAGAGAAGAGAGGTAGAAATAAGTTAGAAAATGGGTGGGTGAGTGACAGACACTGAAGAGGCTATAAAAGAGAGAAAGTGAAAGACAGCTAGTGGCGGAATGGAAGAAGAGCAGGGGCAAAATAAGGGGGCGATGGTGAAAGAGAGAGAGATCCAGAGTGCAAACTTCACCACAGCAAATGGAATTAGCCAGCTGTGGAGAGGACAAGCTTAGCTATTGATTATGAAAGCGAGAGATAGCTCTCTTTCTTTCTCACTCATACACCTCCACTCCCCTTACCTCACTCTGTCGCACTTGCTCAGTTGAATTAAGATATATTATGGCTTGCTTGCTCTTTATCCTACGACTGTTTTACTCGCAGAATGCATGCATGTTCAAGGCCTTCATGCCACTTTCTTTCTATAAACAAGGAGAAGGTAAATACAGTAATCCCCCAGTTTTACGCGAATCAGGACTCAGTCACACGCGGATTTTTCTTTAGAACAGAACTCATAGTTTTACGCGGAAATCCCCACAATAACGCGGAAACTGCAAATATCCTCCACCCTTTTTTGCTTATTTGTGGCAATTAATATATTTTTTCTGGATGTTTTCGCACAAGGAGACCTTCCGAGTTGC
>JBBPCY010000039.1:32950271-32967771 GCA_037974405.1 Brachyalestes nurse
GGGTCGTATATATATATATATATATATATATATATATATATATATATATATACACACACACAAAGCACCCCCATATTGTTCCAAGAATACCTGCATATAGTGAAAAAAGGGCAGTAGCCAATCAGCAGCAAGGAAAAATAAATAACGTGCTGGGATTGGTTACTTTCAAACCGCACGTGGCATTTCACAATCCCAGGACACGCTTTCTTTCTGTTCTCTGGACAGTACCAAAACATTTATAGTTATATTTTATATGGAAATGTAGCTGAATTTACGTTAATATTTAGGGTAAGAAAATTAGCATCATATTTTCCTTAATAATTTAGTACTAAAATGCATGAAAAATTATATATTGCCACAAAAAAAGCTGTGACGTCCGGGCTTCACAAAAGCAAAAAATAGGTGGAGGATATCTGCGGTTTTCGTGGAAGTGTGGGGGTTACAGTGAATAATTAGTTCGGTTCTAAAAAAAAATCTGCGATGGACTGATACAGCCACTGCTGATCTGCCTTAAAGTGGGGGGTTACTGTATATGTATATATATGGTGCTCGTAGCCTAGTGAGTAAAACACTTACCTGTGAACCTGATGACCACAAAGTTGCAGGTTCAAATCCCCACTTTCTACCATCACGATTAATCACATAGTTATACACAGAATTAAATAATGAATTAAAAATTTGTGTATTGCGCACCATATAGTACTGCTATATGAACAAATTGCAATAACATTTGGTTTGCAAACACTTTAAAAGAAATAAGAAGCTTTTTAACAGCAGTGTTCCCTTTAACACAGTTACATAGTTACAGTTCAAATGTTTCTTGTAACTCTCAACTTAAACATTATTGTAATCAAAACAAATATAAAACCAAAGCTATTTGGCACTGCAGGGCATTCACGTTTTATCTAGTTTGTCATAGAAAAACAAGTTCAGAGCTTGGGGAGCAGAACCATTATAGCAATATAGCATTATAGCAAAGAGGGACCAACTCCATTTTAAAGTCTATGTTTCTAAATGCAGTGTTATTAAAGTATCTTTTGGTGTAATGGTCAGGCATCCCAATACTTTTGTCCATATAATATGGACGAAAGTAATGGGAGCGTTGTGCATGTCGGCTGATTTTCACGGGGGTCAGGCATCCCGTCACCTATGTCCCACAACCTTCTGGTCACAGAAGCATCTTCCTAAGCACTAGGTCACCAGCTGCCCCATCGCAGTCTAAAAAATGTTGTTCTTAAATTTTACTGTAATTAAACTTTTTAAAAAAAAGTACGCGACCCAAAATAAGGATGATTTAATCATCAAACTTGGTTAACACAGGTTAGCTTGTACATCAGCATGAGCTTACTTGTTGAAGACAGGGTTGTTTTTGCACTAACCAAAATGTCATGCTAAGTAGATATCTATTTAACGTCTACAGAATTTGACGATTGTTTTGTTTTTGTAGCAGCGTTAAAATTGTGTATCTTTACAATTCAGCTCACTCATGTTATACGTAAAGCTCACTTGTTTTCCAGGCCAGCTTTTGCCTCATAACTCAAAGTGTCTATGCTCTTTGAGTTCATCTTTTACTCTCTGCTGGGTCTGACTCATCTGCAGCTCTCGCTCCCTCCACCCAGCACGCTTCCCACAATGCCCCACTGTGTCCCGGGTCCGAGCAGCTATAATGATTCCGCCTTTGTTTCGGCCACGCACGCCTACAATACCCAAGATCACAATCACCGTTCTGCGGCCTACAATACCCACGAGGCAGATTGTTTCATCTCAGCCCTGTAAATGAATTCGCCCGTGCTGGGCAGAACAGTTTGAAGATATTTGGAGGATGTTTAGGCAGAGGACTTTACCCACTGCTGGGGCAGGTCTGTTACAAAACAACCTGATTACCTTGCTTGTATTTTTGTCAGAGTATGAAGAAGGCTTCCATCTGAAAGCAGGTTTAGATTGTCAAAGCTGGTGATGGGGGGTTGAACAGATGAAGGGATCTGAGAATGCCAGGCTGCTTTTCTGTGTATGAAAACACAACAACCTTGCCGCCTGTGGGTGTTTCAGTCCTGTAAACTTGCTGTTGTGCAGCCTGCTGCTGCCTTCACTTTGAATTGTTACTTAACTTTTGCTCTGAGTCCTGAGAATTCATAGGGAAAGATGCCAAAGCAGTATCATTCGGATCAAAGTGCTTTAAGAGCCTTCGAATGGGCTTAGATTTGCATCTGTGATTAAATTAATGCCAAACGGACGTGTTTGTGTTGTGATTCTGATGTATTTAAGTGTTCCTTCTTAAACACATTAGAAATTGCTGTAGATGTAGCGGTTAAAGGAGAGCGAATTGACCTGTATTTATGTCCATATTTGTCCATACATAAATACAGTTAATTATTGAAATCATATGCAGTGCCTTTAAAAAATAGCCTCTATATATTATCTATTGTCTATTACATAATTTGTGTGCAATATGATCACATGACTATGAGCAGCACAGTGTAAACGCAGGAAATGGCCCAAAGAAATGTAATCTGTCTAATTACACTAAAATGAAATTAATGGATAAAAATCTCCCCCTTGCTGAAGAAGAGAAAGCCCAAACCTCATCTAAACAGGCCGGGCTTGAGTAATTAGTAGTAGTAAGATTATTTTTGATATAATCACATTACATTTTTGAAAGAAGAAATTTGTATTACCTTCTTAGTTTTGTAATACCTTTTTATTTTTGCACTGAGCTCTAAACAACATTGAGTTCACAGTTACCAGACAGCACCAAATATTCTAGTTCTGCTGAGCTTTACAGTGTAGTTGGATCTAACCAAGCCTAGGCAGATACTGTGAAACAGAATTAGCAAAACTTTTTGCAAAACTCTTCACCTGATCTGTAATTAACAACACTCTAAATTTAGATATTTTGACAAGCTGTGTTAAAATTTCCCATTAGGTTAAATGGGATTTTGCTAATGTTAAAAGGTGCTTTTCTTTTTATATTAATAGTCATTCATTATCTTTATTTATTTGCCAATTACTTTACCTTGCTTTGTTGCTGCAGGTGTAAACATATTTCCCCTGTGTGCAGTCTTTAAGTCTTAAAATATATTAAATTGGTCACAAAAAACACTCTCATAGTCTCTATCTCTTTGTAGCATTGCTTACACTTAGGAATCCCGCTAATGAAGTGAATTGTGTAGTGTCATTTGCAAGCTGTTCTCTTTATAAATGAGCTTTGAATGGTAGAGTGATTGATTTTGTGAGCAGCACCCATAGAAAGCCCCCCGACACCCCCCACAGTCAAGCAAACAGTGGCAGATCCTAAAGCCCCATGCTTCTAACCCTGCAACTTTCTGTGATTTACCACACAGATGATCAGAGAGATGAGAGAGCAAGAAAGAAAAAAACAGAGAGTAGAGTAATTGGCTAAACGAATACATATTATGTAACCATGTTTTGACTGGTAATATCCTGCAAAAAAATTGAAAAGTAATTTTGTGTTGCTTGACTCAAAACAAACCCTAGTATCTCCTCTGAGTCTTAGGAAGCCATTGGCTATTAGTTCTGGCTGCTATTTTATTTTTAAGCATAATAAATATGTTATAACGCAATATATATTTCATGGAAATAACAGGTGCAGTTTCGTAAAGTTTAAACCACTGATCAAGTTACATTAGCACTACCTGCTCCCATAGTAGTTAGTATATAAGGAGTGTGGAGTGTGACAGTTTTAATCATATATGCAAGTACAATATATTCTGTGCGAAGATACATATTCATTCCCTAGCATGCATGTTATCACTGGCAAGATAAGTGAGAGAAACAAACATTACCTACGGCTATGCAGAGCACTGCAACAAGATAACGTCTTCTATTGTAAAAAAAAATTGTAAAGTGTCCATTTGTCATATGTAAACACACCACAGCACAGTACACAGTGTGAAATTGTTTCTCTGTATTTAACCCATTCACCAAGTGAAGCAGTGGGCAGCCTGCGATGCAGCGCCCCCTGGGAGCAGTGTGTGGGGTGGTACTTTACTCAAGGGAACCTCAGTGGTGCCACTAGCAGTCCTGGGAAACTCATACGGGCAACTCCCTAACCACTAGGCCACCAGCTGCCCCTGTTGTAATTTTAGTTGTTGTCAAGGAATATGTCTGAGGTGATGTGGTTGTTTCTCTGGCTAAGCTATGACTGCGCTCCGTTCAACATCAGGGGCCAAAATTTCTGTTGATATTCCAAATTCCAGATACACTGCGGCAAAAATAAGCGAAAAACATCCTGACCGTGACATTTTTTTTTAAATTATAGACAATGAAGTCAGTAAGCATGTGTTTTCTTATGCTTTCACTTTCTGGTTTCCTGAAACACTTTTTGTTTGCTGAGAAGAGACCAGATACCTAATAACATTAGCAATATATTTTGACATCATTTTACATGCATAACAGGTTTTACTGTATGATAGGATGTATTATTGTAATTCAATACAGGCTAATACACTTTACATCATCTCTTTGTTGTTGCTTTACTATTTATACTGTGAGCCCCCACGAGTTCTGCCATTGTTGTTTGAACACCATTGTGGCGTTCCATTGTTTTTAGATAGGAGGTTGAAAAATCTTCTGTGTTGTCTGGAATGCAGTTTAACCATGAGAGGTGAAAGTAGCTGCAGTAAGAAACAATGAAACTGAATTTTTTTGTTTTAAATGTTGCCCTGACAAATCAACATCTTGGCACATTAACCACTGAGGAGAAGGCGCCTTCAACATCTAATAGTTTTGGCTAACGTTACTCCAGTGCTAGCACAGCTGGTGAGGCAGACTCCCTCTCAGAAATCTGCCAATTAAACCCAATGTGGGTAAAAGATTTACTCCGGCCTTTTTATGTCCAAGCTGGCTTAACAGTGTGTGCTACACAGTTTTCATTTGTGCTACTGAAACCTAGCATCAACGCTAAATGGTATGTTGTTTCTGTTTCCCTCTCTTTCTCCCTCGGACTGAGGATGTGTTTGTTTTCTGGTCCCCTTATACGAACTCTTCACAAGGGCAGGGTTAGTGCGTATGGATGCGTGCGTGTGTCTGTGCGTTTCCTCACACTTTCCTTTGCAGGAACTGTTCATTTATTAGTCCCGCGTGGCGGCGTCAGATCTGGGCTGCAGGGGAAGTGTCACCATATGGCTGTGGCACGCGCTAAATGAAATAAACAGGATGAACGGCGCACAGAGCGCTCTTCATTAGCCTCTCCCTGTCTCTCTGTCAAACACAGCCACAGGTCACCCAGTCAGGGGCGCATTAGGAGAGGTGGCAGCCGTGGTTAACGCTGACTGTCACAGCTTCATTTCTATCTCCTCTACCCATGGCTACCAGAGCTTGAAATGTTTTTCAGAACCTCGCCAAACCCTGACGTGGATAGTCAGGCCCTGTCGTTTCTTAGATTTCATGTTCACGTTCCTCATAGCAGATTTAGCTGTCGTTGTTGCTCTAACATAACTTTTGGAAAGTTTTTTGGACTCCTGTTGTTGGTGGCCATGTTTTTACAGAAAGGTTTGAAACGACAGCTGAGATCAGATAGAACTTTGTCAAGCTATAGACCAAGTTCTAAGACTTGGGCAGAACCTTTTTGGGCTTTATTTGAGTTTTGCCAAAAATGTCAGGTGCAAATAAAGTTCTACAGTACATTCTATGCATGGAGTAAGCATTAGTCTTGGACTAGATTGGCTAGCAATAGTCATTCTGCCTTATTCCAGACTCAACCCATGTTTTGATTTGAAACCTGATCTTTAGCCTAACAAAATTTTATCTGGACCCAGCCATCACTCACAAAAATCTATCCAGATCTCGCCAAACCTCAAAGCAATAAAAACCATTCCCATCACAGTTTTGGGTTAAATTGAATTATGTTTCTCGGTTGCTGCAAAAAAAGGAATTTTTGTTCATTTGTGGAATTTTAATTGATTGTAATGTAGGTTTAGGGTTAAAATGAATATTGGAAACTGACCCTATGTGTACCACCTCTCTGCCTGTTTTCATGTTAGCATCTTGTGCACGGGGGAAAAGGCGCAATCCACTTTAAGCCGAAGTTGTTGCAGGCTTGTTTCATACAGTGTAAGAGTGATAGGCCTGCTGGTCTTCCTCATCAATCATCCTCAATATCTGATCCAGTAATACACGTCACTCTTGACTTGGCACACCCTCAATGTTTAATGGGCTCTGTAGTCTGTAGAAACTTCCAGCATTGCCACATTTTGTGGTTTGGCGTGGCTCTCCTCCTGCTCTCTAAATCGCGTTATGGAGGAGAAATGTTCCAGAAGCCTCGTAGCCTCAGGCCTGAACCCTTCCCCTCCCTTAATTCAGCTCCCACAGATTGGCTGGATAATTTTACCTCATTTGCATTTCCTTGTGTATGGGAACCTCTGGAAAACAAAGGCTAGGCAACCGAATTAGTGTCTGATGTGTATGGATCCACCGGAGCAGAATTCGATTAGGGCTCCCTCCCGCTCTTCTCCCTGGTGACGGCCATTTGGCTTAGCTTAGCTACCTGATATACTCATTATTCTGTTCATTCCTCCTGTTTGAAAGTCAGCGATACGAGACACTCCACAAACTATAGAGAGGAAAAATAGGGCTTTTGAAGCGGTGTCATTGTAATTACCAAGCCGTTTGCTTCCCAGAAGGGTCTTGGTAGGGCATTGATTATAATTATATCAGAATTTAATTGTGACTGTTGCCTCTCCCTCTCAATCAAGCTCAGATCATTATGTCTTCCATTTTTGATTACACTAATGTTGATTGTCCTTTTTGATTAGTTTAGGGTTCAAATAATGCTCCATTTTCATATTCTCCTATAGCAAGCAGTAAAATGCTTCATTGGCTTTTTACTCCTTGTTATTTTTCTGTGTTTTTACTGTTGCAAATGATCATTAAAATGTCTAAGGTGGAACAACAATTCTGTGAAAACCTTGGAGTATATTTAAATGAAATTAGGGAGGACTAAAATGATTTTTATACATCCATTATCTGAACTGCACCCCAGTGGTCATGGAGGACAGGTCCCCACTCCATCACAGCAAAATGATTCTGTAGCTCAATATTTTTAATGGCATAAAGTCATTTTCACTGGTTTTAGGGTTCAATATAGATCAGAATCTTTTTTTTAAGTTAATTTATAGGTGTGTTCACAGTCTCTAATGTTTAAATGTTATCACCAAAGCTCCTCCTGTGATATGATGATTGACCAAAATTACTGCGACTTCATTTACTTTTCATAATAACTTCTTTTGTTATATGATTGTCTATTTCTTTTCTAAAGGAAACTCGCTAAGAAGCGTAAGGAGACGCTGAGCAGCACACGGCAGGAGATGACGGTGATGGTTAACTCTATGGACAAGAGCTACACTGAGCAAGGCACCAACTGTGATGAGGCCCTCTCCTTCATGGACACACACAACCTGAACAGCCGCTGTAAGTCCACCACTCCTTCACGGCTCACACAACCACTTACCTGCTTTTCAGATACAGATTAGACGATGTCCCATAGTAAATTACTTACTCGCTAGAGACTTTTTGTACAGACCTTAAATTGTGCAGAAAATGTGGAACACTAATGTTGTTTTAATAGTAATAGTAATAGTAACCCTTAGCATATTTCATTTTCATTCATTTCTTTCTGATATGTTTCAGTATCAGTACTGTACTATTTAATATAATGCTGGACCAAATAATTTGTTGGTATTACTCCCTAAAATGTCTTTTACTTAGTATCTCAAAAGTGTACCTTAAAAAGCCATTGGATAAGTTATGCTTAATATATGTAAAGTGTAAAAAATAAGAAGTACATTTGTCTCTTTCTGTAGACCACGTGGAACCCAAAATAAAAAGAATATTTAAAACAAATCAAATGTTTAGCGAGTTTAGTTTTAGACATCCAGTCTACGACAACCAGTGTAAATGGTCAAAATAAATACTGCCTCCAGCTGAGCTGCTTTGCAACTATTAGGCTGCCAAAATAATAATCTTTATGTAAACAGTAAATGTTGATTATAAATGTAGTTTAGAAAAAGACAATGCAGATTAGAAGAGCTTGTGTTGTTAGATGTGTATAGAAAGCGCTAAAATCATGCTGTAATTTTGCATATACCTTTTTATTTCTTGAGCAGGTACTCGGTTCTTTTTAAATGGGAAAACTGCAAATATTTGAACCTTTTCACCTTCCCATTTATGTGATCATTGAAAACACTTTGATTTTCTCTGTACTTCTTTCTACTAAATTGAACTGGCCGGATTTGACCACCTTCTTACCGAATGGCTGGGCCTCACTATAATCCTCCACAGCCCTGCAGTGAGTGCTGGTGTTTTTGAGCTGTTTGACTACATCCCTTGTTCCTGCTTAATGAGCCAGCTGCTTCACTGTGTGACCTGAGGGCACTTGGTCCTGACCTCTGTCCACCAGCCGCTCTGGCTGAGGACCCTTAGAGTCGCCCTTCCAATCTCATCTAACTCCAGTACTCTGGGGCCAGAGTTAAATGCACCAAATGCACCCTGAGTGTGCCCACACGCCCATGTGGACATGTGAAAAACAGACACATACCCAAACTCACGTTCTTGTCCAGGTTCTAAATACACTCCACAAAATACAAACTCTTTCTCACACACACACACACATACGCACACACACACACACACAGTCACGCTACACCCCAGACGGTTCGCCTCTGTCCCTGAGACGTGTCCTCAGAGAGCTGTCTGAGAGGTAGCTTTGGACGTCTTCATCGATCCGTTGACACTGACTGTGGCTTTGTTGAGTGGGTTAAGCTCTGCTAATAGAAACACATGCTGTGAAGATAACCCAGGTCACAGCTACCACGTCTGATAAAGAATGAACTGACTGAACCTATTATTGTGGATTATTGTTAATGCATTAACAGTATGGCAAAAAAAAGTGTTTGTAAAAGACCACTTCACCCAAAAATACCACCACTACCATTACTAATACTACTAGTACTAGTACTACTAAGAATATTACTAGCAATAATGTTAAGCTTAATTTATATAGAACCATTCCTTAAGCCAAGGATGCTTTGCAGCAGTAACAAAGTACACGATCAGCAATAAACAAAGCACACACATGCACACACACACACAGTTTGCCAGCTAGGATGAGAAAAACTCCCCAGACCACGATATAAACACCTTGGTTAGCCCAGTCCGTAGCAATGGGAGAAGGGAGGAGAGCGTGGGAGGCCTTGTAGAGGCCAGATAGCATTACACAAATTAAATCATGCTTTTATTCATCAGAAGGATAAATGCAGGAAAACCTTTTCTCGCCAAGACCAGCCTGTTAATGGAAATTGATTGTATTGTGGAATTTGAATTTTGCAGCTGGATCTTCTCCATGCTCCCTCACTGTCAAGACGAACACACTGAGCACAACTCTGCCCAACTCCTACTACCCAGGTAACACCCACATTGTTTATCTGCAGTGCTTTTCCTTTTGAGTATGTTTGAGTCTGTCATAGTTCGGGTTTGTGTGGCAACCAACATTTAAATGATTTTCTTTGCACTGGCTATGGATTTCGTGTTTTTTTTTTCCTTTTTTCTATGTATTTTTGTTAGTTCTTTCTTTCACTGGAGGTAAGAAGTCACTTTAACTAGGGGTGGGTGATACAGTAATGATTATGACATCATGATACACAATAATTTTACAAGACATGATACATATCACAGTAATTCATTTTTGTGAGATTGGTTAGGCTGGGACAAAGAAAATACACAAATATTGTCACATCTGATCAAAAGCTGTGGTTGCATATCACCACATCCAGTTATCCATGGCCATTTAAGGATGTGAACTCACAATCTCACAATCTTAGAGAGCTCGAGACCTACATTTTTCTTGCATAGTCTTTCCCTGAGGTCCACTTAAAATACATGTCTGGTCTTACATAACAAAAACAGTCATAATTACTTTGTACATGACTGTTTTCCAACATCTCTTTATCCGTGAGATTTAAACAGGCTGTTTTTGTTATTGTACCTTAAAGACTTATATATGTAAATGAGCTCTTTGGGATAGTTGGGGAGTCTGGATAAAAACGCTCCACATAACCTCAGTGTTAATGGGCAGAGCTGAACCACTGTGCTCTGAATACACATAGATGTTTGCAGACATGACTCCACAAAAAAACAGCTTGACATTTGGGAACTGTTTGGACTGGGGATTGAGTGGTACATTTGGAACTTGAACAGTATTTTACATATTACATTTGACAGCCCTATGTTAACTCTTTTTTAATAAATTAATAATTAATAATTTGATTTTTAAGTAACATTAGTATCAGTCTTCAGTGTTGACGAGACCCACAGCATGTCCATAAAACCTTACCATACACAAATTTACAATGATAGCGATATACCGCTACATTGCCCACCCCTAACTATAACTGTACTGCTTCCGTTCTTTTCTCTTTCTGTCTCACCTCTCGCCGACCTGCCGCTGTATTCTAACTCCTGCCAGACCCCTTCGTGCCCACCGCTATCTTAGGTGAGAGAAATCTTTTGTTCATTCTTCCCATCACCACTGCTAGCCTCTCTCTTAGCCTCTCTACACACTCATACAGTCAGAAAAGGAGACTACTTTTAAACAGCGCTAAAGTGAGTTAGGGCAGACTTGGAAGAGTTTGTTTTGTGGTCATGTTTTTCGGTTTAGTTGGTTGTACTGTTTTTGTTTTTCGTCCTATAAAGATGGCTGCCTCATCTCCATACCCGCCTGTTGCTTTTCTTCCCCGCTCCTCGTCCTGTTTGTGCCGACAGTGGGCGGGGCGTTCCCGGGCCGAGGCTGGCTTCACTCCATCCCATCCGCATTGCGTGTCGTGCGTGTGATGTCACATCCTGTCTGACCTCTCATATGCATGGACAGACATGTGGACTGGATGTGGGGGGAGTGGACTGTAGGACAGGGAGGGTGTGGACAAAACTAAAACAGTTTGCAGCAGCTTGTTTAGCATCCATGGCTACGAATGAGCTGTCTGCACAAATCAAAAGAATGCGAGAAATGAAAAAAAAAAAGTGGGAAATCGGTCCCAGAATGAAAGCTAGTCCTGTAGTTTCACCAGTGAAGATATGTCTCACTTTGGAGGAAGATTGCTTTTGATGTTGTTGCTCTGAAAAAAAGAAAACAAGCTTTAGCCGTGCCCCCTCTCCCTCCACCATCTTCTCCACTCTCCCTCCCAAAGCAACCTCCTCTTCAATTCTTTTTAATGTCGCTCCTGCCTCTGGCTAGTTCCCACTGCCCTACTTGTTTTTGTGTTTCTCTTTTGCTAGTGTTTATTCATTTATCCCATGATGAAATAGAATAATAAAATAATATTGTTTTTTTTCCTGCGGTATTACAGCCTATTATTACTCCAAAATGCCGTCACGTCTTTCCTCTTTCCTTGTAATGCTAGAGCCCGTGTTGCGGGAAGTTTAATTGAAATATCACATGAAGGGATAATAGAAGTGCACCTTATTAAATATGAAAGACTGTGCGCTACCTTGTGTAACTAGTAGATTTGAGAGAGGCTTGTTACCGTATGGGGCATATGCCTCACACGAAAAAGGAAAAGTGCCATTAACGCTACAATAGATGCTAATAAAACATCCACAGTGATTGGCAGATGGATTTATACCATGAAGCGTACGTCATTAGTGCATTCACGTTACAGATATATTGAAATACATTATAAAGGACAAGAAAAGGACAACCTTGAAACGTTTTCAAATTATATGCAATCTGTAGTAACTAGAGTATATGTTTGTATCTACTTTGAAATTCATTTTCTATCCTTCACTGTGTGTCCAAAGCCCGTCGCTTTAGCAGAAACCTGTAATCTGCAGCACCCCACTATCTATCCCAGGCTTTCAGGCTAGTGAACAGAGCTCTAGTGTGCCGTTGCTCTTTGGTGTATTGTTGCTTATACCCTGTCTCCTCTCTCTTTCTTTCTCTCTCCCTCCCTTTCATCTCTTTCTCTCTCTCTTTCCTCTCTCTCTCTTTTGCTCTCTTTCTCTCTCATTCTCTCTTTCTCTCGCACTCTTTGCTCTCTCTCTCTCTCTCTCTCTCTTTCTCTCTGTCACTCTCTTTTTTCACATTTAACCTCTAATGTATCTGCTTAAAAAGTCCCCATTAATGGTAAGTTCCTCAGTCTGCCTGTTGTTTTGGGGGAAGGAGGTTGTGTGTTCCATTAAAAAAAAAAAAAGGTGTCTGCCATTGGCCCCGCCCCCAACTCCACCCCCTTCCACGCACACAGACATGCATGGCAGTGGACATGTCACGACACATCACACAACATCCTCCGCTCAAGAGTGACCAGCGCCCTCCCCCTCCCCTCCACCCCCCCGCCGTAGCGTGGGAGTCACCTCATCTCTGCTTATCTTTCACTCGATTTGCTCCGATTTCATTTCAGAGTGTTTTTTTTTTCTGTGCTTGTGTTTGTGCTCAGGAGGTTGTGGCTTTGGGGCATCGGTCATTGTGATGTCACACATCCCTCATCACGCTTTGCTGTTGATTGACAGCGCCTCTGTGCCTCATCTTGCCATAGAAATGAATTTCAGATCTAGAGCAGCAAAATCTCAGTGCCTAATAGAGAGCACGTAGCGAAGACAGGCATACTACAGTAGCTTTTACAGTGCTGTTCTTTTTATGGAAGGATGATGTTGTATGGTGTAAATGAGCAAAAGGGCAGAATGGAACGTATCCCTCCCTCTGCATCCACTCATTCACTCCCTCCCCCACAATGTTGTGTCGTGTTCCATCCAAAACAAAGAAACTGGAACAGCTAGAAAAGCACACTTTCTTTTACAGTGCGATTTGTTTTCAGTTCAGGCTTCTTATTTACTGCTGAATGCAAAGGCCCATATGTGGGCCCACATTGTAACTGCATACTTATAACTACATTAGTTTCACAGCAGTCTTTAAATGAATACCTTTTAAAGGATTGAATAATTCATAGACTGTTTTATATGGATATTAAGCAGTTCATATGAGTCTCCTCTCAAACGAAGTGCTGTTACATGCTGGCGCGTTGTAATAAAAACTGTAAAAGAAAGTGTAAAGACAGCAGCTTCATGGTGTACTGTGATGTAACTGGGCCGAATCATGCTGTAGTGACCCATCTGCCATTCTTTCTCTATCTCTCTGTCTCTCTCTCTCTCTCTTTCTCTCTCTCTCTTCTTTCCAGACGAGACCCAGACGATGGCGAGTGACACCAGCAGCCTGGCGCAATCGCATACGCACACGCACTCAACGCACACACACTCGCTGCGCAAGCGGGACGGGGTGGACGTCCCCTATCAGACAGGGCAGCTCCATCCGGCCATCCGCGTGGCCGACCTGCTGGAGCACGTCACCCAGATGAAGTGTGCCGAAGGCTACGGCTTCAAGGAGGAGTATGAGGTAGGACACCCCACCCCACCCGGCCTCCACCACCACCACCTCATCTCAGCCTTCCTTTTACGCTCATTCTTTTTGCTCCCGTGTGTGTGTGTCTGTGCATCTGTCCTTTTATTTTAACATTTCTTCTCTTTCAGTCCTTTGTTACGTCATTGTTTGCTTTCTTGGCTCATCCCCCCCGTACACAGACTGGTTATTGAGAGTTAATGCAGCCTTTGATGATGAGTGTGTTTAGTTGTGTTGTCTTTCTCTCTCACTTTCTCACTCTCTCTGTGTCTTCCTGCGCATCTCAACTCTCTCAAGCTCAGCACTGTGTAGAATCTGTGGCTTTGTAGTTTGTGCACTGATTATGCCAATGCCACCTTCACACAGAGAGCTCCCAAGGGAGCCGTGTTACACTGCTCTGGCAGGCAGAACACTATTGGAAAGAAAGCCCACCACACTTAAGTGTGTGTTCTATTTTTCTCTGTCACACAACCAGGACACCGTTGTCATGTGTCATCCCGAGCTCTGAGAAAGCAAATGAATCCGCATTCTGTACACACTCCACTGTAATCTTACTGTATCTGACACACACACCAGATCTCAGTTACAGTTACAGTGTATTCACACATGCACACACACATACAGCAGTGTTCTAGGCCTTTTCTTCTCTTCTTCACTCCTCTTCTCATCTCATCTTGTCTCTACTCTTCTCTTCTCTTATCCTCTCATGTTCTTTTCTATTCTCTACTCTTTTCTTCTCTGCTCTTTTCTTCTCTGATCTTTTCTTCGTCCTTATCTGTTTGTTCACTTCACTTGTTCTCTTCTTGTCTTGTCGTTACTCTTCTCTTCTCTTCTCTTATCCTCTCCTCTTCTCTTCTCTTCCTTTTTGTCCTCTTTTCTCCTCTTCTTCATTTTTTCCTTTCCTTTCTGTTTCTCCTTTCCTGTTCTCATCTTCCCAGTTGTCCATTCTTTGTGTGCCTGTTCTGTACTGTTTCTTTCACACCTCCTCAGTAATCAGTAGTTATTCCTCTCTGTGTGCTGTATTGTTAGAATAGGCAGAAGAGTTGAATAATGCAGTCGCACTGAGTGTCACCTGCCTGGGCTTGGCTCTGTGTGGGGGGCCCTGGGCTATGGATGCCCTCCAGGCCTGATCCATAATGGATTAAGGCATTGCAGCATAGCAGGGCGACAGAATCACTGATGCAGCTCTCTTACACACAAAAACAACACACACACACACACACACACACATACACATACTTAAATACACACACAATAACACACATCTCCTCTGCTTTCCAAAATACCAAATACTTTGATTTAGCCAAGAGGGGTTGTATTATAAATGTGTGTGTGTGTGTGTGTGTGTGTGTGTACTGGTCGAGTAAATGCCTTTTGTACATTCTACCAACCCTGTACCCGCACCGTAATGCCCTGAGTGTGTGATTTTGTTGTCTTAGTGGCGTTGTGTCTGCTGAAGTTGGAATAGCACTCTTCTCCCCTCAGAGCTACTCACTCACACACTGTGTCTCTCTCTGACCTCTCCTCTTGTGGTTCTGTACCTTAACTATGGATCAGATCAATGAGGTAAGCACATGCTTCATTTGAGTTCATTTGTTTAAAATAAAAAAATAAAAAATACTGTTACAGCCACACAGTTAAACCACACAGTTAAAAGCTTCTAGCCAGTTCTAACAGTAGTGCATTGATTGTCCTAGATAGTTTGATAGATTGTCTTAGCTAGACATGGTACACTGTTATTAGCTAGACACAGTAGCTTGTGTTGCAAGCATGATAGGTGGCAACTTAGAAATTTGGCATTGGGGAAAACCAGCATTATGTTATGTGATGTGTTTAGACAATGATGTGTTCTGAAAACATTTGACAGTGCACAGATGTACATATGAACGTGTAACATTGACAAGCCCCATTTGCTGCTCGTTGTCGGCCATTTTTGTGTGCTGCCATATGGAACGTGACTGTGAAATGTTTTCTGTCCCCCTGTCTCCACACTGCCAAAGCATTGTGTTTGATGGATGCTGATGGTTAATGATATGACACCGCTACAGATGCTCCAAGAATGTTCTCACCCAGTCTTGCATGCCCTCACCGCTGTGCCTATGACACCAACGTTTGCAAGATGCAGGAATGGATGTCATTTTGTTGTCAGAGCAGCATTGCTGACCAGAGTTTCATGCGTTTTGTTTCATTCCAGGCATCGTTTGTACAGTCGTCGCATTCAGCTCATGTTAATTTCACATTATCTTGACAATTAACATGTGTCCTATCCGCCTTGTTCCCTGTGATCCTGGCTATAATGATGTGACAGACATAGTTTAAATAGTTTCTGTTTGCTCCCCACTAAGTGGAAGGGGAAAATGGTGCTTTTAGGTGGTTTAAATGTATTTTGATGTTTATTTATGCATGAGTGTTTTGTGCAGATAGATGCTATAACTCTAGGAGAGTGCCAGCAAATGCTAATCTCTGTTTTATTTCAATACCACTGAATATCATAAAGAATGCTTCTGATGTTTAAAGAGCCCATATCATGGGAAACCAATGTCTTGCTTTTTAGAAACCAAATAGTTTCTCGTAGTATGTAAACATGATTGGGGTTCAGTGTACACTTCCCAGTCCACTTTATGTCTGTATGGAAATTAGGCTGCCACAAAACCAAGTGTATTTACATATGTCAGTCTATTTAACCTTTTTTAATAAGGAACAATCCAGAGCAGCCAATAAAAAGGTTTCATGGTCCTCCAGAAATGAATTATGACAGTTTTTGGAACAGATAACAACATGAACAACATGAGCATCATGAATGCAAGAACTATGTAGATTATGGGCTCTTTAAGACTTTCAAATATACTGAGAACCTTTTTGATGTGTACTGAATATATGGATGCTGATTAATAGACTAGCATCAATTTGCAGCAGAATTTTAATACAACTCTGGGTTCTCCCAGCTTATTTGTTGTTGAGTTTTACTTGAGGTTTTGTAAAAAGGAGAATAGCAAATATGGGCAAAATTATCACAACAAAGGAAACCCTTTCACAGCTGGACTGATGATAACAGCCCATATGCTTATCATCATCTCCCTGCTCAGTACTACTGAACACTGAGATGTCATCGGCAGACTTTTACCGTATGAATTAATTATGGGAAATCATATCAGTTATTCTGTTTTGCCTGGTGTTCTCTCCAAGGCTGCGCATCCAACATAAACGGTTGTCACTCTCTCCTTCTGTTAGAGGAGCGACTTTGAATTCTTGTCAGAATTGTTCTTTTTTTTCCCTCTCAAAGTAGAGTGCTTTCAAAGGGGAGGAGTACTTCAAATGAGGTGGCCAGCGTAGCCAAATAACGGAAAAAACTGCAATTAAAACACAGATTTTATTTTCCCTTTTGCAGGCTTGTAGGAGAGAAAGAGAAAAAAAAGAGTGAGCGACGTTAAAAAAAAAAAAAAAGCGGTGGAAGCAGTCACACAAAGTGATAATAGCGTTATTTGATGTTTGTCTTCCTTCATTTTTTTCGCTCCCCTTTCCTGTCTGTTTTCTTAAGCTGAAGTACTTTTTTTTCTCTTCCACACAATGTGACTTTGTTTCCTTGAGACATATTGCTGCAAGTGCTTTGAGGCCTCTGATATGCTTTTCTATGAGAAAGACACACATATATGTCAGATATTATCACATATACTTCGAGGTGTTGTGATTGAAAAGCTTATAGTCCTAACAAACACTTGCTCAGACGTCCAGAATCATATAGATGTGAATACTAAGCTCGCATGTCTTTGATATACTCAGTGCTGCATATGGTCCTCTCGTTATGACACAGAAGGGTGTCGTGCCCTTCAACGTCTAACTTAAGGTGTCTGTCAAGGCCTCAGCCCATATTTTCATCAAGCACAGATTCGAAGTCTTCTTTTAATCCCTATGCTAGTCACATTTCCATCTAGACACAGTGGCAGAAGAGCATTAAAACAGCCATAGCCCACAGATAGAACTGAGAAGACGCTCGGCTAATCCCACAGTCATAATGAAGTGGAATATGACTGATCTCCCTCACCCAAAAACTTTGACTCGAGCTCTAACATCCTCTGTAGCTCATCATGAAGCCTGTGACAT
>JBBPCY010000039.1:32990069-33003738 GCA_037974405.1 Brachyalestes nurse
TTGAAACAGTTACTTGATTGGTGCCTGTGGTTTAATAAAAAACGCATGCAAGTCTATTGCAAATCTAATATTACTCAAAATTCAAAAAGTTGATGTGACTGAAAACAACTGAAAGCAGATCTGAAATCAGCATGGAAAATTGGTTTAGTACAGTGGGTTGTGGTTTCTGACGATTACAAACAAAAATATTGTTGACCTGTGTTATCATCACCTAATGTAATGACATTCAGTTGTACTTAATATCTGTACCATGTTCATGTAATACTCATTATCGTGCTGCAGAGGTGAAGCGTGATTTACTTTAACGGGCCCATATCATATTATGTGTATTATGTGTATATCATTCTCCATGTGTAGCCTATCACATACAAGTCGCTGCATTAGTGAGTCAATTTGTTTGACCATTTACGAGTGTGCGTGCATGTCTGCATGGTCCATAACTTGCCTACCTCACATGCACACACATCTCCCTCCCACCCACACACACACACACACACTTCTTCTTAATTGATGGAATAATATAATGGCTGTGGCCTAATGTAATCTCAGCGGAGATCGAGCGAGAGCAGTTTGGGATGAGGATTTCTCATCTCAAGTGTCACCGAGGGACCTCAACTTCTGCTCTCCTCCCCTTCAAGTGTCCCTCCATCCTCCAATCTCATTTCCAGCCTTAATGATGCCAGAGAGCCACCATGGACAGATTGAATCTTGCTGCGGCGCTGTCTTTCTTTTACGAAAAAAAACAAAAAAGGAAAAAATACTTGTAGAGCTGTTTCCTGCTACTTCCATTCCACTAAGACAGATATTTGGGCTTTCTGTGCTATTGCTGTCATAATTACCTTACCAGTTTTCAGATTGCACAAATTACTTGTATCATGTATGTGAGTGCATTGTTTATCAGTGTAATATTAGAGAACAGATAGAATGCAGGTGTGAGCTCGGGGTATTGAATGTCATATGAGGAGGTGGCAAAGTCATTTAGTGGAGCTTAACGTGAGAATGAGACAGCATTAAAGTGTGAATTACCTCTTCGTCGATACCCGAGAAATCTATTAGCAGATTTTGCCAGAATTAAAGCGAAAAAGCTATTCCCAGTCTGGCTCAGTTGTACCAGAGAAGAAAAATGGTCTGAGCCAAGGCTGAATTGCTAAATCTTAGGCACATTTTTGGTGCAAAAGCTCCATTCTTGAGCTTTCATTTTCTTGTTGACGCCTTTTTCTGTTTGGTTTGTTTTGTTCTCAGCCTGGCCGGCCTTTACTTCAAATCATTTCTACATAAAGCTGTTGCCAGAAAAGAGTGCATTTCAAATGCAGCTGGTTCAAGCTGTCTGCCCAGATTTGTTTATTCTTGTGCCCAGAGCCAGAACTGCATACAGATCACTGATTGATACACTCTTAAAGATAAAGGTTCCTTAATGGTTGTTGGCTTGGATGTATGGTTCTAGGGGAACAAAGTTTAACTGGTATAGTACCTCTACTTAATGTGGAGGGTCTTTAAACTTATATCATTTACAAAAAGGGTTCTTCAAAGGACTATATACTGAAAGTTTTGTAGGAGAACTACAAGTGGTTCTTCCCACAGGTGGAATATCCTCAATTGAGTATTTCTGAAATTTGCACATTTACATTACTGCTACTACTAATACTACCCATATTTTCATTTCAACATCCAAGGACCTTGCAAATCTCAAAGACCATGCATAACAGTGTAAGATGAAACTGGCCATAACTCGGCTAAATTGTCGTTCTGCAAAGACAAGTATGGCCAAGAACAACCACACAACACTACTGTCACACAAAGAAAACATAATTTATTTGGCAATATGTTTAATTTTTTTACTTTTACATGTGTAGCTATGTTTGAGTATAGATTATATACATTTGAATGTAGAGATAGATAGATAGATAGATAGATAGATAGATAGATAGATAGATAGATAGATAGATAGACAGATAGATACATAGATAGATTCCTTTATTATAAAATGTTAAAATTAAAAAAGAAATCAGTTTTGCAAGTCATCTAAGCTGTGACTTTCGTGCCTGTAAAGTAGGTAGATCTGCAGGTTACAGAAGTTTTTCTAATGTAGACATCAGTGGCCTACATTACTGTTCTACCTCATTGTTATATGTAACTTAAAAAAGTGAGCTTTCAGAAAGAAACACTACAGAGAATGAGGTTATTCAAGAGGTAGATCAGTGTATTTTTAAAGTTTTAAGGTGAAGGAGATGACACAAAAATGATGACACAAAAAGAAACATGTCTCATAATGTTCTTTGTGGCTATAAATTCTTCTGTCCCCCCAACAGAAGTCCCCAATGCACCAGATTTAACTGGCTGTGCGTTCTGTTTCAGGTGAAATGCTGCAAGTACTGGCCAGATGACACAGAGATCTACCGAGACATGAAAGTGACGCTGATAGAGACCCAGCTTCTGTCTGAGTACGTGATCAGAACATTCGCAGTGGAGAAGGTGAGAGAAAAAAAAAACCACTTCATCTTTTGTGAGAGCCCACTCCAAAGATTAAGTGCTGCTGTACAGCCACCATGCCACAGCAAATGTGTTCTTGTTGCTTTTTGACTTTGGACTTTGTCACAACCACTCAAAACGTCATGTCCAGTGTGTATAGTTTTGCCTTCATGGAATATTTTTGCAGTGTATTCAGTGTGTAACAGCCTTAAACAGTTGTGCCACTTTGGAGACGCAAGGAAATCTCCTTTCAAAGAAACATGTACTTGCTCAGTGTTTTGAAGTACTGATGAAAGTAACAATGGGCTGAGTAATACTTATTGGGATGTAATTTAATATTTTTTTAATTTCGTAATGTCATCACCCAACTTTACTTTGACACAAAAACATTCAAGAACATAAGGCACACATTAAGGTTCTGGCATGATGTTAGCATGTACACACTTACCAAGTCTGAAGTAGTCCTGTCTCCTGTCTTGTTTTGTAGAGGGGAGCCCATGAGATCCGGGAGATCCAGCAGTTCCATTTCACTGGCTGGCCGGATCATGGTGTGCCCTATCATGCTACAGGCCTGCTGGGCTTCATACGCCGGGTCAAGGGAAAATCACCCGCCAATGCTGGTCCTATTGTGGTCCATTGCAGGTAGCGTAAATCACTCAGTCGTCATAAATGGACGTTTTTTGTCAGTGCACTAGCTGATTGGTCCAAGAACATAGCGTAGTCTTTAGATCTGCGTATATATTTTTTCTATACTTTATTACACCAATTGAGCCATGAAAGATAGATATTCAATAAGGGCACATATCAGCAAAACAAAGTTTTTGATGCACTGCTGCAGATTATTTCACTACTTTCACATTATTTTAAATTTGTTACGTTTCAAATATTTAAATAGGATTTATTAAAATATTAATTAGTTCGATTTTTTTATTGAGTTTGTTCTTTGTCTTCTCAGCTTTAATCTTTTTTTCAGAAGTCTTTGAAAAACATGTCAGAAATATTCTATCATGATTCTAGGCTATTTTCTTGATGCTAATTATGTTTCAGAGATGCAGCTTCTGAATCAGCATGAACACAGTAGTAAATGTTTTCTGTTTCAATGGTTTTACCTGTTTCAGGGTCAAATTGCGAGGAAAAAAATCCATGATTATTTCAGTATTATGTTGGGAACCAAGTCCTTGTTTAGTTCCTCTGCAAGCGTCTTAGACATTTCGAGCATAACTCCTTAGCTATGTGCAGAATGACTGGGATAGTTCTGTTAAGCAGCCGCCCCTTAGTTCTGTTAAGCAGCCACACCTGTTTGGTTAAACAAGACAGGCATAAAATGCTAGAAAAAAACTTCCCATGCGTTTTTGGGAAGGATTGTGAAGCTTAAAGGGCTGAAAAAACTGTCATGTAGTGTTTGCTCAGGTGAATAATTTTGGAGTAAATATAAAGTAATAAAATAATTCTATAATGTACCCACATCCAATCTGCTGCATTTACTATGCAGCTTATCCGGTTCCTGTACATTAGTAGTCAGCATATCCTCAGAAAAGTCTTCCATTACAAAATGTATCCTTATAAAAATGACATATTGTTCTACTATTCAATTCTATTTGTAACTAGTCAAGTAAAGAAAGGTAGGTCTCAGTCTTCGTTGTGGTTGGCCTCTTTGCAGTGCGGGTGCAGGGCGGACCGGCTGCTTCATTGTGATTGACATCATGTTGGACATGGCTGAGCGGGAGGGCGTGGTGGACATTTATAACTGCGTCCGGGAGCTGCGATCTCGCCGGGTCAACATGGTCCAGACTGAGGTATTGATTTACTTACTGACCTTTTAAACGTTCAGCTTAGCTTATAGAACATTCTTAAAACATTCATAAATCTTTAAAGGTGATGGAGATGATGGAGCAAAAGAGGAGTAAAAAGAAAGCGAGCACAGAGGGGGAGAGAGGCAGAAACGGCGAGGAAGAATTAGGGAAATTGAAAAAGAGAGTGGCTGTGATTTAGGAGTTCTACATAAGATGAATAGTGTGTGATCTTCATGTGTTTATCCATTCATGGCTTGTTCCTATTTAAAGCCACCATGTCTCTTCAGCCAATCACCAAAACATTCTCAGTTGCACTTCCTTCCTGTTTAAGAGCCAGACGCCTCTTAGAGTGCAACACAAATCGGCCGGTTAGAAGTGCCATAAAGGCGTGGGAATAACTAAAGGCAAATATTACTGCGAACTGGCTCTCTTTTTTTTTTACAGCTTTCAGTTATTTTTATGTTGCAGCGGTGCTGAAGAACTCTTCGCTTTTTTGAACACGGACCATCTGGACGGAGCCGTAGACTAGCTGAATGCACCATTTCCCTGTAATTCCGTTTAGATCACAAGCATCATTGGATTTAATGGGCAAATGTTTCATAGATGACGTCTGGATTGGGATTTGAGTAACTATACAGCCAGTGCTTCTCTGATTCATCCTCCACGAGTTCAGTGACCTTCAAAGTGTGCATAAGGGTGTGTGAGCGCTTTTTCCCTCGCAGGTGTTTGCATGTGTTGGCACTGCCAGTCGCCCTACGGGCGCTTGTTACCTTTTTATGTGCATGTTTGAACTGTCAGTGATAATTTGCCACAACAGAAAGCGATTTGTGTTGCAAATTTGATGGGAAATGCTCCCTCATTAGGAAATGTGCACTCATTCGAAAAGCCCAACTTTTCTCTTTTTTTTATTTGCTTATTTTGATGTTGATCATGGCATCACAGCTGCTCTCTGCTTGGTTGCGGCACCGGAAAGGTCGAAGATTATTAAGCTACGATCGCAGGCGCCTAATCATGGAGGCACTGACCCCCGTGTCATGATTTAGTCAAAACTGACAAGGCCAGATTGTCCCAAAATGTCACTTCAACACTGATTTCCATCAAAGCGCTGAATTGTCTCCTTATGGATGAGTGACTAGGAGGTGAACCCGTATTCTGTCCTCAGTCACAAACAGCTGGCAAACTGAAGACAAATCACAATTATTTTAGATATTGATATTAGTTGATGAAATGCAGCCTCACTGTGATTTTATGTGATGTTAAAGTATAGGGTATGGCAGTGTTAGCATTAAAATGAATACAGAAATTCATCATTATGCAAGATCACAGCTTGCCATGACCAGTTCAGCAAGTAAAGAACATTTGCGCACCTGGCTAGGTACTTTAAAAACCAAACGATATCCAACAATTGGCTATCAAACCAGCCTCCAGAATACAAAAAGGGTACTATATGGTATTTTACTTAACAATATAGAGCGTTATAACAAGACTTTTTAAGAACCGTTTCTCCATATTAAGGAAGAAACACTTAACTTTGCACAAAATTACTGAAGCATTTAGATTCATTGAGTTCTATAATGGGATCTATTTACAGATTTTTACACTAAATGGTTTCAGATTGCATACAGAATCTAAGATAACACAAGAAGAAAACAAGGAAACAAAAAAATGCTTAGAAATGATCATTTCATTTAATTCAGTTGGCCGCTCACTTCCTTCAGGTTCAATAGAGCAGCCAGTAATCAAACCTGAGTGTGTCCGGTCTAATTGTCAACTTAATTTTGTTAATTGGTTGATCAAGCAATTAGTGTTTCACACAGTGACAGGGGGTGTTGGAGAACCTGTTTTCCTCGAGAAATTACAAGATAATTGCATGTATTTTGTGTTTGGTGAGGTTGCCATGGTCTTCAATATTCATGAAAAATATGGTGTGACAAATATGCAACAAATAAAATCTTTTTTTGGAAAGCACAGTATAACCATTTCCTTTACTAAAGAAGCCTTGATGGCCTCCTTAAGGGTGTAGCATGTAGAACTGGAGCTGTAAAGGAAGCAGTGTGTCGCCCTTACTGTTAGATGGACTTCCTGAGTGAGAGCTTATTATTGATTTGTTTCACCTGAGTACCAATAAAAGATGAAATGCGAAAAATTCCTAGTCATGTGTTGACTGTGTAACTGAGGTGATGAGAGGAAATTGGTGAGACTAATTACTTTGCATGATTAAATTTTTTAATTGTTCTTTCTGTCCCCTGTCAGGAGCAGTACGTATTTATTCATGATGCCATTCTGGAAGCTTGTCTCTGTGGAGATACCACCATTCCAGCCAACCAACTTCGCTCTGTCTACTATGACATGAACCGACTGGATCCGCAAACCAACTCCAGTCCAATCAAAGAAGAGTTCAGGGTAAGGAAGACAAAAGTATGAATGACAGCTGAGATATATTTCTCTTAAACATAAACTTTAAATAAAGCAAGATGGCCTAGTGGTAGCTGGATAGCCTAGTGGTTTGGGTGTTGGCCCTGCAATCAGAAGGTTGGGGTTTTGATCCCAACTGCTAGTGTCACTGCTGAGGTACCCTTGAGCAAGGTACCGTCCCCACACTGCTCCCTGGACGCCCCTCGTTTGCGGCAGCCCACTGCTTCACTTGGTGAATGGGTTAAATGCAGAGAAAGAATTTCATGTTGTGGTGTGTTCACACGCGAGTATAAAGGTTAATAAGTTAAATTAAGCACAATGTTATGACTTGGTGTTTTCGTGATCGTGCAGTTTGGTCATTTTAAAGTGTGCAGGGTAGATACGGGTTACCTCCAAATAAATGGGAGGTCCATGTAAATGAGGCAGCATCAGATGAAGTATTGCTGTTCTCTTAAGAAGTTGTACTAAGATGCAAAGGAGCACATCTATTTTCAGAGTCTAAAAGCCCTTGCAACCTGCTATATTGACGAAGGCGTTAGGCACAAACAAAATGCTTGCTTGAAATGCACAGCAATTACTGTGGGTCTTTGAATAATTGGCCTTGGCAAAAATAGTTGCCTTCGATGGTATGGCGGTAATGTTAGTCATGGAAAATATATCTTCTATATTAGTTTAGCTCCACAACCTTCTTTAGTGGGGGTTAATATGGTATTAAGTGTTTCTCTGGCCTTTTTTCTGATGTACAGAAGGACAGTAAGAAAGATGTTAACCTATCAATACTCTGTTTTAGAAGACTTCTCAAACACTGTGAAATAACAACAGGCACAAAAGATTTTTACTGCTAATTTCTGTTAAGAGCTCTGTCTACACATAATAAGCTGTAGTTTACCAGAGTGTATTCACCAAGACAACGTTGGAGTGCCTCTCCTTTCTTTGTCACCTGAGTGGACTTTAATTACCAGCTCTCTTGCCTCTAATAGACTTTCTGACAGCTTGTCTGATGATGTCCAGATGATGTCATGAGTTGGGTCATTTGTTGAGTTAATTGCCATTAAAACATCCGTATGTTCCTTCCTACCTTTACATTTATTACCATGGACATCAAAAATCATCCTGTTTGCACTGAAACATCCTCCGCTGGGGTTCTTACCCACACACCACTATTGATAGCCCAAACTATTACCACCAGCATAAGTTCATTACATGAGAAATCTTACAAATATGATTGACTGAAAAAATAATATTCACTAGCATCCTTATTTATATTCCATATTATCAAATACTTATGTAACTATAAAAGTAATACATTCTGTTGAACACACCTTCATTGCTGTGCAACATTTAGTAAAGAAATAAGTTACACAAGTTATATTTAATAATGTTCTATTAAGAACAAAATTAATTCTGCAGTTAATTAGATATGGAAGTGCTATGCCATACTGCGGTCATAGGTCATAGGACAACGACCCAGCATCCACATATAGCATGAACTGAAGTGTATTTTTTTTTTTTACAATTTTTTTTATTTACATTCCACAAAGAAAAATTATTCGGATCGATCTCTGCCGCATATTAAAACAATTACATTTCAAAACAAAAGAAAATCTAGACTCCAAATGTGTGCTTGTCAAAGTTGATTACAATGGGAGAAATTTTGTTTGCCATTGTTGCTTACCCATGTCTCTTGCTGTTAGGGCAGGATGTTATGCGTTGCAGTTCTTTTCAGTAGGAGTGTTACTTCATCAGCTGATTTGTGCTGCTATGCTACAGGGCAGTAACATAGAGAGTTGAATGGAGTGTCAGTATTTCCCAGTAGAATGCCTCTCAGCTACTCATATTGTGTGATCAGAACTAACTGTGCTATAATAATTATTAAAGTTAGGTATTGCCACAACATCGGTTATTAGAATTGTTCATATTCCATAATTATAGTCCTGAAAAACAAATGCACAAAAGTCATTTTCTGCAGTTTAATCTTAATTTTAAAAATAAATGACACACTGATTTCTCAGAATCAAAACTACTGTTTTTGAAGAACACATCGGGCCTGTTTTTAGTGCCCTTAGATTCAAAAGTATCACTCAATTCTTCAACATTACACAGTTCTTTCTGCCTGTGTATCATTGGACAAAACTATAGGACATGAGCCCAAGCATTCTCTAAAATTGTGCAAAAATTATACCCAGAAGAAAAGAAAAGCAAAAAGTTTTGAGAATCATGTCTTGGCCTCCCCAGTCTCTAGATCTTTCTAACATTAAGCTTCAGGGATGAGCGTCCAAAAGGTGGTGTGAGGGTTTGGACACAAGTTCTTTCCAAAAATTGCTGGAAAGGATGTCGCAAGCTGTGCTTCTGTGATAAAGGCGAAGGGTGATTATTTTGATAAAACTCATACATAAACTTTCACAAACTGCACTCGAAATGTATTTTGTTACATTACACTTCTGAGTCAGTGAGTTACATTTGTTGTAAGTATATCTAAAGTTGTATTGTAATAAAAGCTTATGTGTGTGCCACAGACTCTGAACATGGTCACCCCCACACTCCGTGTGGAAGACTGCAGCATTGCCCTCCTGCCACGGAACCACGAGAAGAACCGTTGCATGGATGTGCTCCCGCCTGACCGCTGCCTGCCCTTTCTAATCACCATCGATGGAGAGAGCAGCAACTACATCAATGCTGCACTCATGGATGTGAGACACACTCCTCTGTTACACCACACACGTTTTTTCTCTCTCTTTCTCTTGCTAATGTTCTTCCAAATAGAGTGCCACAGCATGAACACACGGGGTGACATGTACTAAATCTTTTGTTCCAAGTTTCAAGCAGAAATAGGACACATTCTGCCCAAAATACCCTGCATGCCACTGGCTTGATTTAGGACAGAAAATTTCCAAGAACTTTATTTATTAACACTTTATTTATAAACATCACTTCATCACTCTTGCATTTTCTTTTTCTGTGCCACGCTTGTTGATGGCACTGCAGTTTTCCCACATAGCTCACAATAATAACATTTATTATTAGCTGCCAGTTTAGCAGCAGCCTAATTTCAGGCCTGTCGACACATTTGTGTCTCACATATGACCTTCAGTGATACTCAGCAACATTACTGTTATGATTTTCAGTTGTCAGTCACACAACACCAACTTTGAGCTAGTCACACAGATGGTTTAGATGTTCAGAAAATATTAGGAAGTAGGCATTAAGCATAAAGGGTTACTATAGAGAACTACTGTATTGCAAATGTGTGTTTTTGAGTTTTAATGAAAAAGTCTACTTAAAGCTTGTTTTATTGATAAACTGTATATAGACCATGAATATACTCTGTATTGCACAGTAATCAGATAAGCGTACTGGGAGTAGTGCACTCAGTTCTAACACATTAAACAAACTACTCATACTATGAAGGCCATTATTCATTCTGTTTCTTAAAGTATCTTCACTTCTTCAGTGGGGAAGCTGGTAGGCTAGTGGTTACGGCGTTTGCCCTGCATTTAGGAAGTTGTGGGTTCAAATCCCAAGACCACAAACACCTCTGAGGTATCCTTGAGCAAGGTACCGTCCCCACACACTGCTCCCTAGGTGCTGCTTTCCTAACAGCCCACTGCTTCACTTGCTGAATGGATTAAATACTGAGGAGGAATTACCTGCTGTTCACACTGTGTGCTGTGTTGTGTTCATGTATGACAAAATGGTCACTTTCCCTTTTGTCATTTTTTATCATCATTTTTTGCTTTGTCTGTTCCAAACAGAGTTATAAGCAGCCTTCTGCATTCATCGTAACTCAGCATCCTTTGCCAAACACAGTGAAAGACTTCTGGAGGCTGGTGTTGGACTACCACTGCACATCCATTGTTATGCTCAATGATGTGGACCCTGCCCAGGTGAGGCCAGCAAAACTAGATGGGAGGATGAATGGGCATGTCTACCAGTAATCCATTATTGGTTGCATGCAGAAAATGTGACTTGTTTTTTGGCAGTAGTGATGGATAAATGTGAAGATCCTTTTATATATTACTCAGTCTCATGGACATTTAGAAACAAGGGACCATCCGTTTTTCAGTATCCAGCATTCTGCTGCTTAAAATTCCATTTTCTCCTGTGTGAACGAAGAGGAACAAAACAAGGTTCAGGTGCGTCACATGAACCAGGCCCTTGGTCACCCCTCCGAGACCAAATCCATCCAGTCCCAATCCCCCATGATAACATGCCTTTCAGAGAACAATCAGAGAACAAAGCAGCAAATTAAAACAAGCTACATCAGGCTTGTAGTGTTTGTTTATAGTGTG
Organism: Brachyalestes nurse; assembly: GCA_037974405.1. Classification (NCBI taxonomy): domain Eukaryota; kingdom Metazoa; phylum Chordata; class Actinopteri; order Characiformes; family Alestidae; genus Brachyalestes; species Brachyalestes nurse. Next base: position 33,001,036 of record JBBPCY010000039.1, read on the forward strand.
TTTTCTAACATGATGCTGAGTAGCACAGGGGATCTCAGGTTTGGTTCTGCTCCATGTTCTGCTCCTGTGTGTTTTCTCCTTTCTACATGGCTGACCCAGCCATCAGAGAGCTTAATGTAAATTATCATCAACAGCAACAAGACAGGCAGCTAAAGCTAACCGAGGGAAGTCATTTTAAAGTTTTAGAGTACTGGCTTTAGTATTTACTTGCAACTATGCTATGGACGCAGGGCCTTTTAGAAATGTTTATTTCTCCTGTGAGACATCACATGAGTTATTCTTTATTAAGGTTATTTACATGGAAAAGAGGTATTTTGGCGAAGGAATTTTAACGATTAACGGGAGACATCAAAAGCAGTCCTGTAGAGAATTCAGACAGAGTGGTTAAAAATGAATGAGTAGCTGAGCTATTTGAACCTCGCAGACATGGACTCCTGTGTGTTTGTACATGAGGGAGTGTGTGTGTTTAGACAGGAGTGTTTGTGGGCCGAGTGTGGTAATAAGAGAAAAAGAGAAGTTTTGTGTGTGTACGTGACTCTGCATGAGTGTGCTATTCAGTGTGTGCATGCCTCGGAGTGTGTGTGTGCGTGTGTGTGTGACTCTATGGGGGCAGCAGCCTGAGGCTCTGTCATAACACCCCAGGATCAAAGCTGCGAGGGGTGCAGAGAATCACCCCGGTACCGCCAAAATCCGTCTACCTCTCCCCTCCTCCTCCACCCTGAGGATGCTTTCATTCAAAATTCTGACTGTAGCCACTGAGACCACAAGGACCAGGTACCAGGGGCAATACGCACATGCACACACACACACACACACACATACTCACACTAAGTCAGTCAGTATTTCACTCTCACCTGCTTCATCTCTCCCTCTCTGTCTTTTTCAAAACCTCTCCTCAGTATTTCTGCATCAGACAAGACACAGAACTTTTGCACTATATTATTCTATCTACCCAACTTTTGTTGTTTGGTAACTGTTTATTATGATAGACCAAATAAAATCTTCTTATCATCTTTAATTCACCTGCATGGCTATTTAGCCATTTATTTACCCACCCATATCTGTTTTTTCAGTGCATAAGCTCTTTAAACTTGCTTAAGCTCAAATCTGAAGGAATGTTTTAAAGCAATTCAAGAGTTTTATTCCCATCAATACAGTGCCCCTAGTGGGCTCAGCTTTTCTACCAACACTGCTTCTACTGTTTTAGCACCAAATCTTTGATGTTTTGCCTTTGGTGAGGATCGAATGCCCTTATTATGATACTACACACTTCTTTTTGAAGGGAGGTCCTTTTTTGTTGTTACTGTTAAAACTACATGCATTTCTGCAAGAAAATGTGATTGTGTGGTTTCTACAAGTTTGTGCTAAAAAAATCTCTCGACGTGGATTCAAACTGGCACTCTTCTGATTCCTCGTCATTCAGCAGCCAGCACTCTACTGCTGAGCTACAGAGGGGGCGTGAACTCCCTGTCTCTAACCAACCTATTTATGGTTAAATACGGTTGAATTAAACTACAAAACACAGTGACACACATCTTTTTTTTTTTTTTTACTGACCTGAGCTTTAGCGTCTTGAAGTCTGTTTAAATTTGTTTCTCTGCGTTTTGTCTCCATCCGGCTGCCTTAGCCTTGACATCACAGTCTGTCTCTCCCATTTTAAAGTCAACTCGACCGTCCGCTGCCCATTTATTACAGAGAAGATTTGACAACAAAAAACTATTTTATTAACAGTCAGTACTCTGCCCCTGATCAACCGATCAAAAATCTGAATACACACGTACTTTAACGTGTATTACGGATGTTCTGACGTTGAGATTTTGCCAAAATTCAGTAAAATAATAACAATGAAACTTAAGAAGAACAATAGGGTGATTGCTTCCGCAAGCCCACTAATTAATTACTGTTAGGTATAACAGTGACAGCTACACATATAGAGGTCACAGTAACATAAAAGTCTCTGGAAGTTCCTACTAATGTGTGTGTGTATGTGTTTTTTGCATAGAAGCTTCTACACACATGCAGGTGGGTATCGAAACAGTGCCTTCTCAGCTGCAGCACTCCACTGAGGGGAAACGGGGCCCGTCTTGTGCTCTCAGCAAAACGAACAGCCCTCTCTCTCCCTGCCCTACACATCAAACACTAAAGAGCCAATCTGGCCCTGCTGAGAGACACTCACACAGGCTCCATATCCTCTTCTCATCACTTATTCCTTTACAAAAAGCAACACAATCACGCGCCTTTTGTGGGAGGATGAAATATGTAGCCTGTATGGAGCATTTCTAATGGAAACGATCAAATAGGAGATGATTTGAATATATGAATAAATAATGAAAAGGCAAAGGATCTGATTCTTTGTAAGACCGAATTACTTTATTCGTACTGTCACTGTGACATTCAAAGCCCTGACGGATTAATTTTTAATAAAAAAGAAAAATCTCTGCTGGAATAGTTTGTTTTTCATGTGCATATTTGCTGGTACTGTTTTACAATTTGCATTTGCATTGTGTGTGGATCTGTCTTCTGTGTGTGCTTTTGTAATCTTTAGACTCTTTCCTCTACAGCCAAGGAAATAAATGAAAGTATGACCTGAATGATGTTTCATAAATGTTTCCCTAGTAAGCCTAGTGCTGTCATGTTAATCTGTGTGTGTGTGTGTGTGTGTGTGTGTGTGTGTGTGTGTGTGTGTGTGTGTAGCTCTGTCCT
>JBBPCY010000039.1:33018628-33039395 GCA_037974405.1 Brachyalestes nurse
GAGAAAGGAACAACAATCATAATGGGCATAACGAAAGAGGGCCTTAATGAACAAGACTATAGACAGATAGGCCCTCTGTGGCTAACAGAGTTGGTTTCACTAAGTGTTCAGAGAGGTAAATGTTGTTTGAAGAGAGACTGAGAGTCCATAGTCCATAAGCATCCGGATCAGGGGTGTTAGGTTGTGCTTTCTCAGAGTCATGTAAAAAGGCAACCTAATTTTTTTACACTATTAATGCAATGTTAATGGAAACCTCAGTACACACGGAGAACAGCAACAACCAACAGGCATCAACACCGGCTAGTATTACACCAGTATTACACTTGCTAGTATTACACACTGGCTAGTATTACTCTGCCAACCCAGAGAAAGAGTGAGGCTGATTAGAGTCTATTGGGCTATAAAGGGTTGATTAGGGTCTTTTGAGTCTATAGGGTTTACAGATCTAACATGCCGACAAGTTCCGCCGCTCTGAAAAGTCACACTTTCCGTCTACTTGTAGAATTTAACATTATGGAAAAATAAAACATAATATAGTGAGTACAAAGATTATGGCATATTTAGTGTGTTTAGATTTTTAGAAAGTAACTTGTGCTGTAAATGTAAGGAGCCAGCCTGGGGCTGGGCAGAGCACTCCAACAAAAGGAGAGATGTGTAGCTGATGCTCCTGCACCGGGTGGCAGAAGAAGAAAACGAAGGCTGCACACCCTCCTGCATTCATCTGCATCAGCTGCAAATGTGGGTGGTTCACACTCAGGCTCATCACTGGGTCTTTGTGTTTCACAAGCGTTGATCCTAGCTGCTAAACGGTTGGTATTGCATAGGGCCTTAGACCTCAATACTTTCCTTGAGCATTTTTCAAGGCACATTCACCACACTATCACATGCACCACATTCTTCTCTCTTCTCCCTCCTTGCTCTGAATCAAGCTTGGTGTTTTGCCTGTTTAGGTTGAGGGTGTTTTTTGTTTCTTCCGTGACCGGATTGGCCAGTTTCCCTCCTGGCAGTTTTAGTCCCAAATTTTCTGGTTATTATGCTATCTGAGGCCACCTGAAGCATCAGTCTGACGGACCGGGGCGGGTGGGGTAGTTGCACAGCGATGGACCGGGGGGGAGGCGGCTTTGCACGACGACGTTCAGCCGTGCGTAAGATATAATTTATAGATCCGGCATCGTGAACTATGAATTAATCGGATGTGCGGGGCAGGGGGGTTGCGTGCGTAGGGGGGGCCTGGCAACTCGCTAGGGGGGGCAATGCCCCCGAATGCCCCGCCTTGACGCCGGCACTGGTGTGTGACCTCTGTTCACCACAAGGTGGAATGCAAAAACAAAACAGTGTCTGTCCAGATTCATCCAGACTGCACTTGCAGTAGGTCTGTCGGACACCCTGGGAGAAAACTGGGTGGAATCTTCTGCGTTAGTCTTGCAGTCTCCTTTAAATTAAATAACATATAATCATTCAAAGCAATTACATGATTAATCTGGCTCATGCATTCATTCCTCTGTCAGTGTAGGTTGTGCCCTTTAATTGGTTTAGTTTCACTCACCTCCCCTTATGCATGGTTCTGCCTCTGCCCATGATTCTGAAACCAATAACAGGCCTCCAGTTTCTTCCTTTGGTCTGGCAGCAAAGTAGCTGACAGTATTACTGGCAGATTGTTCTAAAATCACTGTGTGCACTAATTCATAACGTGTTCTTGGCTTGTATGTATGGTCCTAGGGGAAACTTTGAATTGGTATAGAATCTTAAACTTAAAAAAAAACTGAATTAAATGCAAAAAAGCACTATCCGTTAAAAAGGTTCCTAAGAGCTGCATAAGTTCTTTAATTGCATCTCACCAAAGAACCCTTTTGGGCAGCCATTAATTAAAAACATTTCTGTTGCTTAAAATCAATTTTGATTGTTTAAAAGTTTATTATAATAAAAAGTATGTGTATATTATTGTTTGTTAATACGTTTTTGTTCATACAGTGTAGCAAAAAAACATTTTGTGAGAAAGAAAGTGCAAAGATGAATGAATGTAAGTATAATTCAATACATAGCTAATAAATTACATACTGATCCGGACTTAAATTACAGTATAACCAATAACAAAGGGGTTAAAAACTGAACGAGGAGTCATTTTATGTGATGTCCTCTAGAGGGCAGTCTTGGCCTTTCATAAAATGGACACATGAACAACAGAAATGGATTATGAAGCAATGGAAGAGGGTGGTCTGGTCTAATGAATCATGTTTTCTTCAATAACATGTGGATGACCAAGTGTGTATAACTTCACTGGGGATGAGGTGGCACCAGGATGCATAATGAGAATCAGGCAAGCGGGTAGAGGGAGTGTGATGTTCTGGTCAACATTCTGCTGGGATGCTTTCTCTCCTGGCATTCATGTGGATGTTACTTTACCACACACTACTCACCTACACCACCAGCCAAAACGTTTTGCACACACTGAGGTTTTTTACATTTACATTTTACTCAATTTATATTCACTTATATTTACTAAAAAAATGACACTATGTTCACCATTTGAGTTCCTTTATAAGCAAGAAAATGTCATGTTTTTATTATTTACTACAGACCTATAAAATATAAAGAAAATATGTTTTATTTAACATAACTTTATTTTTAGTTTTTCACTCAACAACTGATTAGCAAGAATAAAAATCTGTTGTTCATGAATGAAATGGATACATGATAAAAACGTGTAGTGTGCAAAAGCTTTTGCCTGGTTGTGTAAACATTTCTGCAGATCATGTTTAACCCTTCATGATGACAGTATTTCCTAATGGCAGTAGGGATGTTGAAATTAATCACATAATCGATGTTTCGCGATGCAGACGTGGACAATGTTGCATCGATGCATTGGCAGGACATAATCAATTATGTCATGATGACATTACTTGATTTTAAAAATGTAATTAAAAGGTAGCACTGCAGAATGTTTTGTTTTTGAAGACCGATCATATTCACTGAAGATGTAGGCTAGATTTCTGTTTACATTTTGATGAGCTATGTCTATATTCTTTATTTCTGTTTACAATTTAGTGTAATGGTCACAATTTTTGTTCACATTTTCCATTTTGTTGAATGAAAACAGGAGCTTACATCTCACTGCTTGTATTTGATAACATAAAAATGTGATGTGATGTATAAAATTGATGTGATGCATCAAGATGCATCGATATATCGAATCGAATTGAATCGAATCGAATCGAATTGTTGACATGAAAATCGTAATCGAATCGAATCGTGAGGCCTGTAAAGGTTCACACCTCAAAATGGCAGTGGTCTCTTTCAGCAGAAAAATATGTCCTACCACACTGTTAGCACTGTATTGAGGCACGGTTTGTGGAGCATGACAAAGAGTTCAAGGTGTTGACTTGGCTTGTGAACTCCCAGATCTCAGTCTGATCATGCATCTCTGGGATGTGCTGGACAAACTAGTCTGATCCATGGAAGCCCCACCTTACAACTTGCTGGACTTGAAGGATCTGCTGTAACGTCTTGGTTCCAGATAGCACAGCACACCTTCAGAGGTCTTGTGGAGTCCATGCCTGGACAGGTCTGAGCTTGGTGGTATGAGCGGAACCTCATGGCTTTAACATTATATGTGATTGGTGTGTATATTGTTTATGGTAAAACACATATGTGACATAAATTCTCATTCATTAATTCGTTCAGTCATTCATTTTCGGTAACTGCTTAATCCTTACTAGGGTCACGGGCACCCGAAGCCTTTCCGGGGGCTACAGGTGTGAGGCAGGGACTCACCAGCCCACCACAGGGCGCACACACACACACACACACACCAATCACTCACACACTCACAACAACCGCCGGTTTAGAATCCCCAATTCACCTGAGGCTCATGTTTTTGGACTGTGGGAGAAAACATAAAAAATGAAAAAACGAATTGGTAGAATTGGTAGAATGTTTATTTTCTGTACGTAACTTTGCGTAAACCAGAAAATAACCACCACACCCAAAGACAGAGAAAGAGCTTAACATCTGCTCATGATGAAAAATAGGCATTAGTGGATTAGGTCAAAGTCAGCGCGATCAGAAAGTGTTACACAGGTCATCCTTGCAGCATTTGATGTTGATGTAGGCATTCTGCTTCAGCATTTCACAGTCTGACATAGCCAAGCACTTCTGATAGTGTCCATCTGACAACAAAACAAAACAGGACAGATTATATCGCAACCCTCACTGTCTTGTTAATGATAGTCATCCAATACAGCTGTAAAAAAACTGCATATAAATACAGTACTGTGCAAATAATATGTAGAATCTCTGTATGAGCATTGAGTGTTTTTTTCACATATTACTAAATATACTGCATACATCTAAAAGAATAAATAGAAATAATGTGATACAGTAAATAGTGATTTTATGTGCAGTGTGTTCCTTGTGGAAGTTGCCAAAAATGGCTTTAAACAATTTGCACAGATGCCTAAGACTTTTGCACAATGCTGTAAATCTAAAACCTGACTGGCTGAGCCACATTTGAATACTCCACACACACACACGCGCACACACAAATACACACACACACACACATACACACATCAGGTGGATATTAAAGAATGTAAGCACTATGTTAATATAGCAGTATAAAAAACAGCACTCAGCGCTCCTTAAAATCATGTTCAATTCATCATGCATGTTTTGTAACAGCCAACCCAATACAGTCCCTATAATAAATAAAAAACAAGGGAAAACACTCACTATCAGTCAAAAAATGTATCACTAACATCTAAAAGGAGTGGCTGTATAGGAAAACCAGCGAGAACAGAAGTCATTTACATATAACAGTCTTTAAAGCACAGTAAGCCTTTTTAATTCTAAGGAATAAATAAATAAGTCCACAAATTCCACAAACTGACATAAATACATTGCCAAGGAAGAATACAATACAAGAAAAACAAGTCTAGAATTTGAAGTGCTGGTTACCGTCACCTCACAGCTCAGGCCTGAGAACAGTGGACCTGTGTGTGTGTGTGTGTGTGTGTGTGTTCAAGCTCACATGGGGCTCTGAGGAACTTGGCTGCAGCGCAGGCATCTTTTCCTGCAGGACAGGTCACCGTGGTAACCTCACAGGCCCCACCCGCTTTCGCAGGTACGCAGTGGAGGCAGTCCAGTGCCAGTCCTGGAACACACACACACACACACACACACACACACACACACACACACACTCTCTTTAGATACTTTTGCATATACCAAGAACACACATGCAGGAATAATAAGGTTGCAGTTCTATTAGTAGAGGCACTTAATGTACAGTTTCAAAAAACATCAGAGCCACGTTCAAAGTAATAAAATATCCAAAATTCACACAAAAGATCACACTCTTCCGTTTATTTTTCATTAATATTCCAAATAATTCACTGGCACGGTGTTGTTTGTGTAAATACATACATTCTTATGTTGCCTGGTCACCATAGCCTACTGTCAATGACTACTGTTGCTTGGAAGAAGGATTGCTTAGTGTGATTATTATTACAAAGAAATGAAATCATGAACGGAATGCTGTCGTGTTGTATGTGCATTCCATCTTTATGATAAAATTGGCTGATTTGCTTCTGATGTTTCCAATGGGGAACCCTCAGGGCTTTTTAGGCCGAGAGACAATGTTTATTAATTCCTGGCAACAAAGAATACATTTTTATACAATTATTTAAAAAAAACATCTATTTAAAGTTGCTGTTAAGTTTTGGTTTGAGACAAAATGATTAAAATCTTGAAAGTTCCAATGAAATTTGTTGAGTCAGGACTTTTTGCAATGGTATTTCAGTAGACACAGCCAAGCGAGTTCTCTCATTGGTTAGGCCTTCAGGAGCTAGACTGAAGCCCAACCATCAAGAAAGAGGGAAGCCAGAGTTATTTCAAATATGAAAAACAGAAACACACTCACCACTAGACACCATTAGCACCAGAACAAGGGCAAGAGCCAGCACCTTCATTTTTATTCTGTAATGAAATACAGTCAAAAATCAACTGTTTTGTAGAATGTTACTCATCGTGGAACATGTGAATATTTTCTGAAATGTAATGATGTTATTGAAATAATTAGTTGTTTTTTCAATTCTACTCTTTTGACCTAAGGTGACTGTTACCATATACTCTGTTTTGTTTCTGCTAAAAAAACACAAGATCTAATTCACATAATTTTCAAACTGATCAATATGTGACCAGAAGCACACCATTACTGTGGTCACTTTATCAAGAATCACTTTATCACGATTACGGCAGTATTTCAAACCTAATCTCTCACATCTGTAGTATTTTGTAGCTTTCAGAACAAAGCCCTTTTTCAGAATTTGAAGGTACCATCTCTCTTTCATACTGTGTGAAAATTTCAGAATGAGTGCTCCAGTAGAAATGGTCCAAAATGACTTTGGAAAAGAATAACTCACTTTAACATCCTTTAAAAGTTCAAACGTTTTTCATTTCCCTGTAATGTTACCTCTTTGGGGATCAAAGATTTTGTTAGATAGTGAATAGACTTTGAGTAGACGCCAAAAGGAAGTTGGTTAAGAGTCCGCACATTGTTGTCTATCATAAGTGAGTTTCAACAAGATTTCTTTATTTTTAAGGACAAGGAAGCATTTCAGAATGATTGTTAGTGGTGATCAGCGGTTTGACAGATGCAGTGGATAAAGATCACACAGAAAAATGCTGGAGCACATCTTGAAGTCTATATAAAAACTTCATACCACTTTTAAACCAGGCTCTTTTAGCTCTTCCAAAGTCAAGTGAAATCTAAGGCAACAGAAAAGCTGTGAAGTGTAAATATGGACAAGTTATTTAAAAGAGAGCAACAGGCCTACTGGACTTACCTTTGTGCTGCAGTGTTGCTCAAGACTCTGCTGACTTTGCCCTTTATATTTAGTGCTTCTTCCTTACTGCCTTTCTGCCTCTCTCTCTCTCTCTCTATCCTTCTGTGTACACAGCCCCTTCTAACACACACCCACCCCAAATGCTCCGCCTGCCCACATCTCCATCTGTCACTTCTGTATAAATGCACCTGAACCTCAAACATGTTGCTCAACTTTATGACTCCCCGTGTGTGTCTGTGTGTGCATGTGTCGGTGTGTGTGTGTTTGAGTCAGTGTATGTACAATGGGTGGGAGAGGAAATTGATACAGATTATAAAATTGATTTCTAGGTTTTAAGAGTATTTCTGTCTAAATCCATTTTGTAGATGTTTCTTTGAAGCGATTTTCAGCCAATGCAGTTATAATTAGAAATGGTCGGATAGTATAGTGGATTACACGCATGCAAGTGATTGCTTTTCGATTCACTGATAGCAATCTGATAATACTGGAGAGCAAGTCAATGGGGAGTTCTGCCCCGTGACTCCAATATGAGTCACTGGACAAAACTCCAAAACGAAGCTAGTGAGCCAGATCTCATAAATGCTTCACGCAATGAATGGGCACAATTTCCACATAAACATTTACAGCATTTAGTAGATGCTTTTATCCAAAGCGACTTCCGTTCCTTACCTACAGGAGACAGTCTCTCTGGAGCAACTTGGGGTTAATGACTTTGCAATACATAGACTTTAATATGGAGTTGGTCCTCTCTTTGCAGCTATAAAAGCTTCAACTCTTATTGGAAAGCTTTCCAGAAGATTTTGGAGTGTTTCTATGCACTAATGGGGGGGGGGTGGTGGGCTAGTGGGTAGGATACTTGCCTCTGGACCAAGATGTCATTGGTTCAAATCCCACCTTCAGCAGACCACCTCTGGGTTCCTGAGCAAGACCCTTAAAGTCCTCATTGGGAGACAATACTTTTGTCTATGTAGTGTATGCTTCTCATTAGATATTACAGATCATTATCCTCTGGAGGGATGATATGAAGGAAAAGTGTTTTAGTCTTTGTCTTTGTGCAACACTGCATATCACAGATCTTTAAATAATGCAATACAATTGTAGCAAACATTGCTAAATCATTGCTGTCTGAACAAAACATTATTTCTTCACTTTCTGCAATGTGTTTTTTTTTGCATTCATTTGAATGCCAACTTTCACAGTTTCACAAAATTTTACAGTGAAGGAACCAATAGAAACACCAGTCATTTGAGTTAATGGAAGAGTGGACTTAACTGGACAGGAACTTTAAGCTTGACCATAAAGCACAAAGTTCATGGAAGAGTGGATTAAACTGGACCTGCTGGATTGATCTGCTGTGATCCATACCTGACATGTCTGATGCGGTTATTCAGGCAAGAGGATGCCGTAACTATTAGAAATAAAGTGATGTAAGCATGTTTGCAATAAAGCAACAGTCGTATTGATTGAACTTGCTGTACTGTCTCTATCTGTACTGTGCTGAGCGTTTTATTTGCTCTTGTCCTGCACTCTGTTGACTTCTCATAACTGCAGCCTGCACCTGCCTGCCCTGTTTTGACCGTGTCGTTCTGAAGCTGTCCAAACAACCCAAACAGACGGTTAAATCGGTGTCCAGAGCGGCTCATCCCGTAGTTCTGAACGCCGGCCAAAAACAGAATGCATTCGGCACATTGTCTAACCCCCAACCGCCAAATCCCGATATCAGCAGAGACCAATGTAAGGGAAATTGTCCATGAGGCGAAAACCACTAAGCCCTCTATTATAGTGCCATTGTAGAGCCAGCCTCGCGATAGCCCACCACGGCCTATAGGCCATATATATCAGACTGTCCAAATTTTCCCTCCGGTTGCTTTCTCTCTTGCATGTATGCCCTTTCTCTCTTTCTAGAGGACAGTTTGGACAGCGTCCAGGATGTCTCAGTATTCAGGGAAGGTGAGTAGTGCACTTAATTTGGGGAAACCTCACCCTGCAGGAGGCCAGAGAATAATGCACATGAAGCATTAATAGAGAAGAAGAAGTCTCATGTATTAAATGTGCAGGTCTGCACTGCACACTGTAGAGCTTACTGTAGTGCAAGGCACATTGTAAAGCCCTGCCTATAGAGACAGATCCTGCCGTCAGGTAAATTGTTGCTGTTGTGCACAGGACGTCCCGTTTTCTTTTTATTTTTGCCTTGTGCACGCTTTAAATGTGGCTCATACTTAGGACACAATATGAGCATCATTACTGTTAACACTGTGCGTGCAAATAGCTTTGCATTAAAAGTTGGGTCATTTAGAAACGGATACATATTTGTCTAAATACCGTCAATATATCCCACTCATTTTGTTAGTGTACTTTTTTAGAAAATAGCATTTATTTCTTTGAAAACCACAATTCCGAGTAAAGAAATATTTTAAAAAATTGTACTGACAGCTTTTCACTTCTATCTCATAATTACAAGATCCCTCAAATTATGCAAATGATAATAGTAAAGCATCCTATCATCATTTACACATGCAATTGTGTAAAGGAACAACCATTTGCATTCACCTGTAGTAGATTCTCTTTGCAACTAAATCTCAGATGTGCAAATATGTGATCAGAACTTGTGGGTAATACACATGCTAGCAACAGTATGAGTGTGTGCATGAGTGCATGCATGCGTTTGTGCAGGACTGATGCAGCTCTTTCCTGAATAAAACTTCATCTGCAGAGAGCAGGACTCTGAGCACATACAGAGCACAACTGGCCAAAAATGTGTTAAAAAATTTTTTTACATGTTATTTAAAAGTAACAAGAGCTCTAAAAATGGGCATCACTGTATATTAGTGAAGATTTCATGGTCTTTTTAATAGTACAAATGTTCTGTCATATTAAAGGTTATTTTTATGACTCTTATTTATGGAGTAAAATACATGAAATGCATTAAAACGCTCTTTGATCTGTATAATGATGCTATTCAACCCCAAACCATAGGTCTTACCCACAATTATCCACATTCATCCACAATCTAACAGAAAAGTAATCTACACTCTTAAAAGAAAGGTGCCAAAAAGGGTTCCAGAAGAGAAAGATCCCTTGGTTCCATGAAGTACCTCTGTAGTGATAACTATTTTTGTGTTTAAAGAACCCCTATATAATAGATCTGTTATTCCAATTGAAGACTTTTCTTGGAACCACATGTCCAAGCCAAGAATAGATAAAGTGAAGGGCCCCCACTCTACATTTTCTTGCTATTCTCCTGATGTCTTCTTGCTATGTTTGTGGTTTTCTGAAACCATAATCCATTCTTACATTTGTCCTTTAAAAGGAATTAAACAGGCTGGTTCTGTTACTGTGCCTTTAAGACTGATACATGTAAACAGTCTCTGTTCAGGACACGCTGCATTGCTCATTCACAAAGCATCCCAGACCGAAACACCTCTTATAACTTCAGTTTAAAAGGGTATGACTAAACCGCAGAAGGCTGAATAGGGAGATATTTCTAATTTCTGTGACATCACAAACACTGAACTCAGAATGGACTGTTTTTGCAGCTCAGTTTTCATATATGGACAATGTACCATGTGTTTTGAAACTTTGAAATTAAGCTCTTTTATTTAAAAAAAGGAAGAGAAAAGGTCAGTTGTACATGAAAAGGGCCCCAGTGTAAGATAATTTTACAGCTATCCATTTTATTCTTTTCATATCCTCAGTCATCTGTGAAGGCTGCTAAATAGCGGCATTGAGTGAGTCAGTGTTGATAGTAGGTTAAATGTCAGGTTCATGAACTCAGAAAGGGAATGAGAAAGTAAACATTCAGTTCAGCATTACAGAAGCTTCTTCTTACTGCTGGTGAAAAATGTGATCAAGACCCCAAATTTAGTCTTATGAAATATAGTAATTATAGTACTGATATAGGTACTGATGGAAGTGTTAATATATATTACTTGCCTTAGTAATCCATGAACAAGTGTCTCATATTAATTTAATAATGAGAACGTTCGTCCTAATGAGGAGATAGGAGATCTCGTATTTTATTATCACATGTAATTGTCTCATATTAATGAAACAGGTCTCTCTCAATATTATTACCTGCAGTCTCATTCTCCTGAATTAGTATTTCATCAGATAATGCATGAGTCATCATAATATCATAATTAGGTGTAATTCCTGAATTTTGTAAATCAGTATAATGTTCTAATACTGTTCCAACACTTAGTGTCTACAGTACTTGCAATTGTGTGAGTTGCTCAGAATAATGAAATATGCCTGCAGCCCCTCATTTTTTAGTATCTCATAATGGTTAATATTGTAAATAGTGATTTGGAGTCTCAAAATTGGCCATAGGTGTGTGTGTGTGTGTGTGTGTGTATACGTCTTGCAGTGGGCTGGCATCCCACACAGGGTGTCGGCCCCAGGATAGGCAATGGGAACCCGCAACCCTAGAAAGGATTAAGCCGTTACAAAAATGAATGAATAGTAAGTAATAATCAGATAGTATCTCATAATTTTGGTATATAAAGTAATACTAAGAAAAAACATGTTTATCAGATATAAAGTTGTTGTGGCAGAAATGACTCCCAAAAGCTTTTCTACTTGTTTTAAAACATCTCTCACATATTTCGCATGTCAGGCAAGTCTTAAATGACCACGCTGAAGCAAACAGTCCACTCTCTTTCCCCAGATAGTGTTCTATGAGGGGAAGTGTTTCACAGGCAGGAAGCTGGAGGTGTTTGGAGAATGTGATAACTTCCAGGACCGCGGCTTGCTGAACAGGGTCAACTCCATCCGCGTCGAGAGTGGAGCCTGGGTGTGCTTTGACCACCCAGACTTCAAGGGTCAGCAGTACATGCTGGAGAGAGGAGAGTACCCAGAGTTCCAGCGCTGGAATGCCCACAACGATCACATGGGCTCCTGCAAGCCAATCAAAATGGTAAGAGACGCAGTTGCAGAAGCTGTCAAGCTACTAGTGAAATCATTGTTACCTTGGTCATTTTGGTCATGGAGACAAAGTGTCTGTTTTGTCTGCCTTTAAACATTCCAATCAATCCAATCTTTTGTTTCTCCCTCTGTTTCTGTCTTCCTCTGGCTTTCCTTCTTTCTCCCAGCATGGAGAACACTACAGAATACAGATGTATGACGGTCCAGACTTCACTGGTCAGTGTGTGGAGCTGTGTGAGGACTGTCCATTCCTCCAGAGCACTGGCCTCAGCAAGACCTGCGTCAACTCCATTAAAGTCTTTGGAGATGGAGCGTAAGTGCGGGGAAGTTAATGAGTTGTCATGCAGGGTTGAACGGAGAGCTGTGTTCAACTAGAACAGTCAGAGGGGGATGTGTTACGTTTTGGTAACACATTACTTGAACCCTGCTACATAACATGAACATAAACAGGCTATATACATGCCATGGCAGGTCATATGTAGTCATGAGTCACAACACATTTTGCCCATTACAGTCTCAATTTACAGTTACCTGTACATGATAGACACCGTAAGGTTGATGTCATGTTAGTTTATGCCATATGCTAATTTAATGTCAGTTATTATATTAATAGACATAATCTGTCATGACAACTCTTGACATCATATGGCATCTGCCATAACGTTTTAATAAGATAAGAAAGATCTTTATTTATCCTGAGCTACAAAAGAAATGTGCCCGCCAGGTGAGTATAGTAGGAGTTTTCAAAAAGAAGAAAGAGCTTCAAAGAAACAGAGTCCTTTTCAAAGATAAATGCTCCATATAACTTGTATAACTTGCTCGTTTCCTTCAGCTGGGTGCTGTACGAGGAGCCAAACTACCGTGGGCGCATGTACATCGTGGAGAGAGGGAGCTATTGTAGCCACATGGAGTGGCAGGCCGAGAACCCCAACCTCCAGTCCATCCGCAGAGTGGCCAATTACTTCTAAATCTTCAACACATGACCAGTCAGTCTGATATTTAACAACAGACTCCATAGATATGGCCACTGAACAAATATTCTTCAAATTAATTTTAATCTCTTTGCAATAAAGTTGTAAAATAATGAAAGTAGCGAAGGACTACTTTGTCTAATGCTTGTGTATTTTCTTTTGTACAGATGAAATGAATCAGTGTGTTCAAGGGGTTTAAATGAAGTTTACAAATGAGGGAGTAACTTCACCAGTATAAAGTTCTTGGAAACTGCACAGCTGAAGAATTTGCTTTTGGCTAAATTTGCTTGGAGTTGTACACTCATATTCTCAGAAACAGCATTTGTCAACGCTAGTTCCTCATTAGATGACATTCTCATCCTTCTTTGCCACACCCCTGGCTGACAGACTTTTGAAACATTGACACCAACATTGAGCAACAATCAGAACTGATAAGCTTTAACACAGTTAGTTGGGCCTTTGCTTGGCCTTATCTAGGAGTCTGCAGGTTTGAATTCTGTGGCTTCATCCTATTCTCTATCCCATCATACTAGTGTTTGTCTCCAGATGCATTTCTGTATCGTATCTTGACCTCTTCCTTGAACAAACGTTGAATCATTGCCCATTAGAGTCCTTTATATACCACTCAGTGAATTGCAGAGCCTGCCAAGGGGAGTATTAGCTAACCCCCATGTTGTGTAACCAACTCGTGTTCAGTCTCTCTTCTGACACTATGTGGCAGCAGCCTACTAAAGACTATATTAAGGCTTCCTTATTGATCAAAGTACAAAGGGAAGCACAAATACATTCCTAGTAGAGATGCGTGGTTTCACTCATTTTCTACTGAATTGGAACGAATGGGGTTTTTTTTATTTCTACAGTAAAAATGAATAAATTTGAACAGCTACAGTATCGTGCAAAAGTCTTACACACCTTCAAAATGTATATTTAAAACCTGTTACGCTGAGCATTGTATGTTTCCTAAAGCTAATAATAAAAATAAAAAAGTACATAAATAATATTTAGAAAATAATAGTAAATAGTGATTTTATGTATATCTGCAGTTGCTTAATCATAGATTTCACCTCTTGAAAACCCAGTATTATACTGCAGTTCTCATCACATACCAGGTTCAATCAATACTTTATTATATGAGATCAGGAGCTGCTGATGGAGCTTTAGAAAATCATGGAAAAACTGGAGGCATCAAGGTCTGGATGCCTGGAACCAAACCCTGACTGCTCAGATAAATGGCTTTACACATTTTTTACTACAGCCTAAGACTTTTGCACAATATTGTACACGTACTGTGTAACCAAAAGTATGTATAGACCTGATCATTACAGCTGTAATTACTTTACAGCTTGTTGGTTATCTCATTCCAAAACTGTGGGCAATAATATGGAGATGCCACTCCATTCTACTCCATTCTAACGAGAAGGCTTTGTGAGGTCAGGCACCAGGGTTAGGCAAGACGTCCTGGCTAACAATTGACATTCTAATTAATCCCAAAAGTTTTACCTTTGTTGGTGCCAGGGCTGTGTGCTGGATACTGCAGTTTTTCCACACCAAACTCATCAAACCATGTCTTTATGGGCCTCACTAGAACAATGAAGGGACTTCCCTAAACTGTTACCACAAAGTTAAAAGCCTATAATTGTCTAAAATGTCTTAGCATGCTGTAGCATTAACATCACCCTTGGCTGCAAGTAAGGGTTCCATCAGAACTCCAGAAAAATAGCTTTAGACTATTATCCCTCCCCAACCAAACTTTACTGTTGCCACCATGTATTACGCTAGTAGACTTCTCCTGGCAGCCACCAAATCCAGATTTGTACATCAGGCAGCCAGATAGTGACGCGTGATTCATGACTTTAGAGAACACATTTCCAGTTGTGCTTTACAGCACACCAGCTGGCGCATAACATTCTGCTTAGTGATCTTAGGCTTGTGTGCAGCTGCTCAGCCATGGAAACTTACATAAAGCCCTCGGCACACAGCTCTTGTGCTGATGTTGCTTCCAGAGGCAGTTCAAATTTCTGTAGTGAGTGATGTAACACAGAAAAGGTGATTTTCATACTTTACACTCTGTGAGGTTGCATTGTCTAATGCTGTTCACGCCTAGATGCTTCCAATTTACAGAAATAGCACTTACGGGTGACCGGGGCAGATGTAGCAGGGCTGATATTTCACAAGCTTGTAGAAAAGGTATCCTATGAAAGCACCATGTTAAAAGTCACTAGATGCATCCATACGACCCTTTCTACTGTCAATATTTGTCTATGGAAATTGCATGACTACGTTTCAGGCACCTGTGAAAAATGGGTGTGGCTGAAGCACCTAAACCCAATAATTAGGAGGGTGTCACATACTTTTGCCCATCTAGTGTATGTGTTCAGATAAAACACTATCAAGATTTTTTACTTAAGGATTAATTAGGGTTATCGAATGTCAGATACTAGTCTATATTAAGGCCTGGTATATCCTAGAAGCACCAAAACCTTAAACATTCAAACAGAAGTTTTCTACATTCCAATGTGCATTTTTTGCATTGGATTCGTCAAAAGCTGACCTCACTGCAGTTGCTATGAAAGAAGGCATTTGTGAGCAGAGTGGATGAGTCAGTCGTTGCTGATTCCATGTGTTCCATGAGTTGATTTACATGCTCGTGATTACAAAGAAGGCAAAAGGTCTTAAACCAGCCATAAGGATTGATTAATATTGTTTTTGTGATTGAAATTATAGTCCTGCAGCTCCAGTGAGTTTCCCTCAGTCATTATCTTTGCTAAGCTCAGAGGTAAAGACACGACTCCTGCATTCGCTCCTTGGTGAGAGAACAGGGAGAGGCTTTGTGTTTGCGAGTATAAGAGAGAGAACATGCTAGATGTGTGTGTGTGACAGCTGGGCATGTGGGGGTCCTGGGGGGAGAATGGCCGTCTTCTCTGAAGTTTTGTCAGCGAGAGGCTGAGGGACAAAGCCACGACCTTTGGGGTCAGTCCATGCTGGGCCTTCTCTCTGCCTTTGTGGTGCTAATAGTGAAGCTACTCAAAGACAAGAGAAAGTGTAGGAAGAAGAGAGGAAGAAAAGAAACAGTCCACATGCAGAGCTATGTCGCTGCTTCACACAGGAATTTTACAAAAAAGTACAAACACCATGCTTTAAAATATAAGATATATGCCATTTGTTAAATACACAATACAAACACTTTGTTGCCACACACATTTTTCAGGTATTTGGTAAAGAATGGCTAAGAGAAAAAAGAATGTTATTTCTTTTTAAAAGTTGAAAGATATATATCTTACATATGTGTACTTATTATTATTATTATTATAACAAAGTCTCTTTTGTTTTTAAGGATTTAATAAATGTTCTGCTTTACTAAGTTGATTAAATTTTAAGATAAGATAAGATAAACCTTTATTAGTTCCACAAGTGGGAAATTTGAAAATATAAGTTTGTCATGGCAGAAAGTGGACAGTACAGAGGTAAGAGCAGCAAAACTTGCAAAACTTTAATGTTAAGGTAGTGTTTGACCTGCTGAATTACTTATTACTAAGTCGTTTTTGTAATGAAAACATCTTAAAACACGCTACATGTTACATGATATGTCTATTTTTTTTCTTTGTTGAAAAAGGGGCTGTCATTTAAAAACAGCATATCTAGAATGCTATGGTTTGTAATTAAAAAAAAATTATTTTCCTTGACTTTATTATTTGTGGGGTTTTTTTATTATAACGGACCTACTGTTACATATTTAGAATTGTATAATTGCTACAAAAATGACTTGACAATTAAAATGACAAACACACCAAAATGCTTTTTTAAAAAATATATAATACATATAGATAACACACACACACATCATTATGTTATTACAATTTCTTGTAGATGTGTATGCATATATATCTACATCTATCTATCTAACGTTATATATATATATATATATATACTCACAATGTATGTAGATCAGTTTGTGTTGTTGTTTGTTATTAATTACGATCATTCCCGCGTTTCTATTGGTCAGACTGCAGGAACATCCGGGTCCCTGTGCTGCTCCTCTCTCCAGTCAGAAGCCATTTTGGCCGTGGTTCAGGCTGAGTGCTTCTCCAGCCCGGGGGAACAGGGACAGGGGACAGGGACAGAAACAGGGGACAGGGCTCGGACTGGAGGAAACTCGCTGCTCGGTCAGACAGGAATTCGGGCGGTATGAGAGAGCTGGTGTGTGTGTGTTTGTCCTGTGTTCTGGCTCTGTGAGTGCTGGAGCAGGGCTGTGTGGGTGTTGTTGTGGTTCTGGGGGAGTCGGGCAGGCCCGGCAGCGTTCACCTGTGAAACGGCTCTTCTGGCTCTTCTCCGTAAATGCTTTCCACAGGAGAACAGCATCAAAGACACAGTCTTGCTCGCGTCTCCCTCGCTGAAGGACTATGTTTGCTCGCTGGCTGACGCTTGCACTGATCCGGGGAAGTTTGTTGGCAGGTAAGAAGAGCTCGTCTGGAGGAGAGGTTGGGAAGTAACAGTTAAGACTGCTTTTTTCAAAACACTAACCTTTACTCGGACGAAACCACACACTAACCCGGCAAAATGAGGATCAACTTGGCCGCATTTTTTCTATGTTTTTTTTTGTCATAATTTTCATAATACAAAGGTGCATCATTTAGTTCTGCATTCTGGTGAATGAGAGTTTATTCTCAGGGCTGCCTGTTTCAAAACACTTAACGTTATCCTTACTCGGACAAAAACACACTAAACTGGAAAATAAGGCTTAACTTGGCCTTATTTTTTTCTTAATTTTTATTTTTAATGTTCACTATAAAAGTGTGAATCGGTTGGCTCTACATTCTGGCGAAAATAGGTCAGTTTAAGCTTAGAACTGAAGGTGGGTCTGGGACTAGCCTGATAGCACCATTTGCTCCTGTGTTTTTGTTCCCCCTGCTCTACACACAATTGGTCACTGGTTTTTAAATTTTGTGGTTCATGTTATATAATTGAGGTTAGGGTTTTTGCTCAGCTGAAGTGTTTCTACAGTAGTCAGTCGTGCTCTTTCAGATTTGAAGAGTAGTCGTGGTGAAAAAGAGAGAAAGTGAGAGAGAGGTTCACAAAAGAGTTGCGAGAGACATGTCACGAACAGCTGCTTTGAACACTTCAGGATGGCCAGCTGGTGGCGCTGTTTCTTTTAGCATGTTTTTTTATAGAGCAAGTCGGGCCCACATTTTGGAAACAAAACAACTCTAGGGGCTGGATTTTTTCATTTGATATCTGCCTTTTACTTTATACTATAAAAACAGATTGCCCCATTGAAGTATTATTTGGCATATTAGCAGTTCTGTACTGGGGCAAGTAGTAGCTTAATGGTTTGAATCCCATGACTACTTGTGAAGCCACTAAGATACCCTTGAGCAAGGCACCGTCCCCACACTGCTCACTGCTTCTCTTAGTAAATGGGTTAAATGCAGAGAGCAATTTCACACTGTGCTGTGTAAGGGACCATTTTACTTTACCTTATACAAGTGACTAGAAATTATCCACAGTGATGCGTTATCAGAATCAGAAAATTAATATTGATCCCGGAGAAAATTGCTTATGACAGCAAACAGACACGAACATAATAAAATGTAAAATCTAAATAAATAAATAAAATAAAAATCTGTAAGAAAAACCTCTGCATTAAAAACCCTGTGCTGTGTATATACAAATAATGGGTTTATTACTTCTGATAAGTAAATTACAGTGAAGTGAATTACCAACAACTCAGGTGGTAGTAAGGAGTTGGCTTTGAAATAACCTGTCAGTTATTGTCACTGTCGATTTCCTCATTTTCCACGTTTTCTCAAAGCTGAATTTTTCACACTAGTCAAACCATATGGATGAAAACAGAAATGGCAGTGATGGTGGTCTGCTCGGTTTAGTCCAAGTCTTAATCAGTTTTTATCTCTCTGTCAAGCGCAACACACACTTTATCTGTAATCCCTAAATCCTAGGCTTTGTAATCAACTCGGAAACTTCCTGTGTGCATGTGAGGGTGAGGGAGAGTATCCTTTCAAAACAAAAGACTTTCTGACACCCCGTCCAACAACAGCAGGAATGTGATGTGCATCACGGGGCTGTAACGTGTAGGAGCTGAAACTCACATATAACGCCCCTACACCTTTGCTCTTTTTTTGTGCCTGTAAGTGTAAGAGAGATATATAATTGGAAAGGGCTAGTATTGTGATACTATTGTTATGTACTGTGATTTTTTTAAATTATTTTGGATTATGTGACTTCCTTGATTAATCAGAACACCATCAAAGAAGATCTGTGATTGGTCAGCATGCTCAGAGCACACTAGCCAAAAAAAGACCATGCGTTTAATTTACAAATTGCAGCCTTCTATGTTATCAGTATTGAAAAGGACGAAAACAAGATAACCACATATGTCTGTTTTGTTTATTTTTTTTTATGCCATAATGGACCAATTTGTCAGTACACATTTTAAATTTAGAATATGCTAAAAATATTTAAAAGTTGACATTAAAGTGACATGAAAAAGAAATGTCTGCATTGTTTTGCCCAAAATTATTATTATTAGTAGTGGTTGTAGTATTTTGGATCATGTGACTGAATTGGTTAGTCAGAAAGAATATCTGTGATTGGTTAGCATACTCCGATCACATTAGCCAAAAAAGTTTATTTGTAAATTGCAGTCTTCTGTGTTATCAGTATTGCAAAGGACAGGAACAGGATGAAACCACATAAGTCTGTTTTGTAGGTTTTATTTTTACATCATAATGAACTTTTAAAATAGACCAATTAATTGATGTAATGTCTGCTTTTTTCTGTCGCTGTTTCAGAGATTTCATAACAATATGTAGCATCAAAGCAGTCCACAGTAATGGACTTTCTGCAATTATCCTGTCTTTCAAGAAGTGTGTGTGTGTGTTATAGTGGGGTGAAGAGGTGGGGGTGAGAGGGGGATTGGTGGGTAGATTACCACTTTGGGGGATGGGCAACCCTCCACTATATATGAGGCTTAAAGAGACGGAGCATATATTTTTGAGGATTTAAACATGTCTGAAATTTCTCATCCGACGATTTTCCACTTTATTACAGCTTTATGTGCTGCCATAATCTTTGGAAATGTTGAGTTTAATCTGAAGATTGTGTCTCTCTGTCCTGTGGCAGCCCACCCGATGTAAACATGATCCGTGACCCAGTTCTGCGCGTGTGTTTGTGTATGAACTGGGGGTGATCAAACTGTAGCATGCTGCTCCTTAGAGGCTTCCCCGTTGACGCCTTGCACACATCTGGGTTTAATTGTGGTTTTTAAAGGGTTTCATATTGATATTCTAGGCTGCTTTTAGTAGTTAGAGCCTGAAAAGGTCACACACGGTTCCTGATGTATGTTGAGCATGTGTGTGCTATGTAATTTCACTGCCAGCAAGGATTTAATGACTTGTTAAACAGCCCCTGAGGTTTTATTGAAAAGGATCTCGATGTTTTAGCAGCCCCATAATAGTACATGATTGGCAGTTGGCATTTTACAGTAATTTTACAGCCTCCTATATGGACCCATCAAAGAAATAATGTTTTGGAGAGATCTTTCACACTGATCACCGATGTACAGAACTGTTTTAAATATCTGTGTAATTTCAGAAGTTAATATATAATAGTTTATTTGATAGCAAACAGTATAGCCTTAGAGATAATGACGTTGACAGCAGAAGTTTAATTAGGTATTTAATTACATTTTCCATTGCTTTAGGAAGATATTTGCTTTGCAGTCTGAACACCACCTTAGAAATACAAATTCTAAATGCTATATTTATAATGCTATTTTTATTTATATCTGTTAAAATATGTGAAATATATATGTAAAATATAGTTTTTTCTGCCTAATGCAGATGCAAGTAGTTACAGTCTGACTTTCTACATATTTCTACATTTTGTATATATATATTTGGCTGTAACGACACACCAAATTCACGATTCGGTTCGTTTTGCGATTTTTGACTCACGATTCGGTTCATATCACGATTCATTTGCGGTGAAGGAAAGGAGAAATTCTGAGGCGCCATT
>JBBPCY010000039.1:33039495-33050668 GCA_037974405.1 Brachyalestes nurse
GCTCCGTTCAAACAAAAAAACGCTCCGCCCAGCTGCCCGGAGCCACAAAACTCGCTCAAAACACAATAAAACTATTAAACAGAAACTCCAACGCAGTTTTATCACAACCCAGCCATATATATAGCGATTACACTGGAATATATGTACATGAAAAATATCAGATATCTGCATTAGCCCACAGTTCATATATTGTCGCAACCCTATTAATTTACAGCACTTAGTACAGGAACAGTGCGGCTCTACTATTTCCACATTATCTGCCTGAATCACTAAATGACTGTTCTGCAGACTTTAGCCTCTGTCTTTATATTTTCTGAGCTACTAGATGTTGGAGGAGTGTCCTTAAAGACTTTTTGTCCACTCCTTTCTTGAAATTATATGCATTGCTCTAAAAATTGCTGAGACTTAGATTGTCTACCTTTACAACTGAATAGTTAACAGGCTGTGCATGTAAGGCTGTCAGATGTAGCAATAATAAGTAAAGAGCAGGGCTCAGCAAAAGTTCACCAAACAAAGGTTTTTTCACACCACAGGTTTTTACCACTTTATTTTAGTGCTCCCCGGGTGCTGTGTTCCTGGCTGCGCGCTGCTTCACTTGGTGAATGGGTTAAATGCAGAGGAAGAATTTTGTGCTGTTCACACTGTGCTGTGGTGTGTTCACATATGACAGAATGGTCACTTTACACTTCACACGAATGAAAATATGTCACATAAAACACATTTTCTTTATAACATGGAAATAATGTGTAACAGTGCCTGTCTGACATTCTATTAACTGGTTGTGCGGTGATGCACTTGTTAACTGTTTCATCCCACTGGATGTGACTTAGTAGCTCGTTAAATAGCTTAACACTTGTCCGGTGATCCACATTATAATCAGTTGGTTTTTATAGCTCAGTAGTGATGAATAAAATAAGTGATTTTCTTGTTAATAAAGGTACTCAAATGGCGAACATATTGTAAATGTATTTGTTAGCAAAGAATATTGAGTGTATTTTAGCAAATATTGATTAACATGTAAATGTAGGAAATCTCAGTTTGTGCAAAAACAGTTGTCTGGTGGCATAATTCCTACTAAACAGTGTAGAAATCACATCCAGACTTGTGCTATTCCATAAATCTGTAAATGGCAAGATTAAATGGGAAAGGTACAGTACAGTCCTACCCTGATATTAGATGAATAATGTATTTTCAACAACACATATTGTTAAACATTTATCCTAAACTGAGTGAGATTCTGTGACTATTTCAAAAGACTATTTATTTCTTCTCATTTAATTGTTGAAATTGTAATGTATGAATTTTTAATTATTAATTTGATTCTGATTCATCTCTCTCATGGTCCTTCAGGTCCTGGGCATGGGGAGGTGGGAACCAGAGAGTGTGTGTATTATAATGACAACTGGCGGGCGGAGAGGACCAATCAGAGCGGCTATGAGAGATGTGAAGGAGAGAAAGATAAGCGGCAGCACTGCTATGCTTCCTGGCTCAACACTTCCGGAACCATCCATCTGGTCAAAAAGGGCTGCTGGCTGGATGACTTCAACTGTTACGACAGGTTAATGAGGCCTTTATATCTTTATATACTTCATTGTAATGATTCAGGCCTGTACTATAATCGACTGAATCTTGTTTCCTTAGTAGTTGCGGGCATTGGCCTTTTCAGTTTGTTTTGAGCTTTCATCCACACACGAATGGCATTTTCAGGGCTCCAGATGGCAACTAAAATGGTCACCAATGCGACTAGATTTTTTTTTTTTGCGACTAGTTTTTTCATTTCAGTCGCCAATGCCGATCGTCTCTCACAACCAAGACAAATTAAAATAAAAGTACAAGAAAAGTGACATCTCATAATGTGCTGATACGCTTAACCCGAGTCTACCGTTCCTACTACACAGTCACGTGGTTAATTATGGGAATTTCGTCTCTTTTTAATGAGTCTGATCATTTGGATCAGATCACTAAGAAGATCCGGCTCATTTGGCTCTTAAACGCATTGACTGTCTATCACCATGTGTGGTCTGTGTCTGAAATAGAGAGACGAGACATGTGTTCATGCGACAGAGATAAATTGCCAAGATCCGGCGCACTATTTAAGCAACAGTTAGTAAAAACGTAACATCCCGAGTGTCCAAAATTAACTAAACGTCACCTCCCCTTGTTCACTTGTTAGCCCTCTATATAGCAAACATTATGTAGTGAACAAGGGCACTTTTTGGACACAGCTTATGTCTCTGGTCAGTCTAGTAATATTCTATGTCTCTGGTCAGTCTAGTAATATTCTATGTCTCTGGTCAGTCTAGTAATCTTCTATGTCTCTGGTCAGTCTAGTAATATTCTATGTCTCTGGTCAGTCTAGTAATATTCTATGTCTGTGCCCAAATGGCTTTTTGTTTTCCCAAAATTAGTCAAAGAACCAACTTGTTCGTGACCATGAGCAGTGTTGACAGATTAAGTTTCGTGCAGTCTGGCAACCCATTCCAGTGTGTGTTCTGAAATATACAAAAACACATGCAAAAAATAAACATGAAGTACATGAGAAACGCCTAGTTTTACTGTTTTAAAAATGTACCATGACTATTTTTTTATTTATATCACGTTTGACAGAGATTATGGCTCCTAAAAAAATAGTTTGGCCCCCAAATATTTTGTGATTAGGAGCCAAGGGCTCCTAAGGTTTTTATTTTGTATGGAGCCCTGCATTTTAGGTCACTTAAAACAGACCTCTTGGAAAACCAGGGTGTTTTTGGCCTCTTGGTTTGGATGTTTTCATTGTTTTTTTTTTTTCTTTTCTTTCTTTTCTTTCTTTTTGTTTTTTTAAACAACACTTGTGTGGACTGGATTTTTTTTAAACAAAATTCTTGTTTTTAAAAAATACTTGTTCGTGTGGACTGGGTCTCAGTTCACCTTACAGTAGTGGAACAACTCGTGTTAATTGACACAACTTTACTTTTTATTGTTATTGAGCGTTGATGCTGGCATAACATTGACGTGTCTGGGCCGTGAGCTATCAGTCTGGATGACATTGCAAAGAAATTAATTTTGAAAAGGATGGGAAGGGATGGACAGTGTTATTTATTTATTTACTTACTTGCTGGTGTTTGGTGCTCGCCAGACTCTCCTCCTAACTCCTCCTAGTCACGGTGGAACCTTCGAAATGGCATTAGGAGCACTAGGTGGAGCCAGAGGAGCCTGATGGTTTTCACAGATTATTTATCTACTGCTGCCAGCACGTAGTGACAGTTTCAGCAGACATGAAAGTTATTTTGTACAGGCTACCCACTGCAACATTAAGAAGCTGGTTGCATTATGACACACAATGCAATTTCTGAGCCAACTTCACAATTCATCCATGAATTTCCTATTTTTTTTATCTCCATAAATATGTATGAGCAGACAGGAGTGTGTGGCCACCGAGGAAAACCCTCAGGTCTTTTTCTGCTGCTGTGAGGGAAATTACTGCAACGAGAGATTCACACACCTGCCTGAGACAATCGCTCCAGCAGGTAAGAGCAGACCTGCTTTCAAAAGTTTTCTGCATAAATTTGTCCTTGGAGCCTATATGTGTCTAAACAATGCAATAATAACTTTTGGTTATGTTTTCCCCATCTATCTTCATTATCTACCCAAACAAATTATGCAGTGTATTGTATAAAGTGAGTGGAACAAAATTACATTGATTTTACACTTGCATAATTTGGTTCAG
Source organism: Brachyalestes nurse (assembly GCA_037974405.1). Classification (NCBI taxonomy): domain Eukaryota; kingdom Metazoa; phylum Chordata; class Actinopteri; order Characiformes; family Alestidae; genus Brachyalestes; species Brachyalestes nurse. The sequence goes on from JBBPCY010000039.1 coordinate 33,043,202, forward strand.
CAAGCATTTAATATTTTTTTTAATGGGTGCTGAATTACCAGGGTCTTATTGATTTTTAAATGTAATTTTACATTTGTGAGCGAAAGTAAACTGACTCTGTTTGTGTTTCTGCAGTGAAGATCCAGCCTCCACCAGCAGGTCCTACTCTGCTGGGGGTACTAGTGTACTCTCTCCTGCCACTAGTCATCCTCTCTCTGGCCCTGGTGATCGCCTGCTGGACATACCACCAGCGCAAACCACCATACGGCCATGTAGATATCAGCCAGGTCAGACACCATCACAACAGAGGAATACTTCTGCCTCTCTCTGTGTCATTCTTGCTGTTTTTATTGATGTGCAGTAAGGAACAGATGTTATGGGAATACAGATGCACTTAATGTAACATCAAAACAAACATAACTGTTGTTTATTTATTATAGCTGTTTATTTAAAAAAAAAATTAAAAAGGCTCTAAAAACGGTTTTATTTCTACCATCTCATTTAAAAATGGTGTTCATAATGTTATCTATGCATAATGTTATCTATGTTATAGGATGTAGGTCCTGCTCCTCCATCTCCTGTGGTAGGTCTGAAGCCACTGCAGTTGCTGGAGCTGAAGGCTAGGGGACGCTTTGGGTGTGTCTGGAAGGCACAGCTACTGAGTGAATATGTAGCGGTCAAGATATTCCCTGTTCAGGTCAGTCTCATTTCTATCAAACGCCATCTTTTCAACACGTTTTGAAAATGACAGCTGCACTTAATGTTGTGTGAATCATGCTTGATTACTTTTATTCATGCAACATTTAAGCAACAAGCACCGTTTGTAGCTGTACGTTGTAAAAACAAAGTCTGCGCATTTAAAATGGGATGTGTTTGTTGGTGTATACAGGATAAGCAGTCATGGCAGAATGAGAGAGATATTTATTTGACTGAGGGATTGAGACATGAGAACCTGCTACGCTACATCTCAGCTGAGAAACGTGGAACCAACCTGCAGATGGAGCTCTGGCTAATCACTGAATTCCATGAGAGGGTGAGATTTTCATTTATTTATATATCCTTTTGAACTCCTTTCTGTCCTTATTTCTGTACTTTCTTCTCATGTATTACACTCCCTAAATGCACACCCATCAAATCCAATCTTTAGTTGATAGTCAGTGGAACCAGACTATAGGCATTTCTCTGTAAATAAGCTATATCTGGAGAACACTACATGGAGATCAGTGATTTACTTCTTTAAGCTCAAAAGTTTGTTGCATAGCTAAAAGCAGTAATAGCAACTATCTTGAAATTTACCTCTTTCCACAACTTATGTGAATTTCTACATTCTTAGGTAGGTTATTTTGTCAGTTGCAAAATTGTTGTGGCATTCTATTACAGTCTTGTGTTGTGAATGCTACAGCTGTTCTGCTTGGGAGTATTTGAATACTTCACTGGGTGTAGCATTGCTTTTTGTATGTGAACCTATAAAGACCCTCTTTGTTAAATGAGTAAATATTGGGGTTGTAGATGCAGTGTTTTTTCACATGAGAGCCTGGGGTTGTTTTTGTCTCTTATCCAAGAATTTGTTTGGCTGTATTCTTGACATGACATTGACATTTGCATATGTCTGTTTTGCAGGGCTCTCTTACGGATTACCTCAAGGGGAATGTAGTGAACTGGGCTGAGTTGTGCCACATTGCTGAGAGCATGGCCAGAGGCTTGGCTTTCCTACATGAGGATCTGTCCTACAGACTGGAGGGGCCTAAGCCTGCAATTGCACACAGGTACCCAGCTAAACTCTCTCTCCCTGACTTACCAGATGGATTGTTGCTGATACAGATTGTCAGACACTTACAACGGGCACCAGAACTAGAGTTTCGAAAATGAGCACTTGTTTGGCATCAGGGTATAACTTCTGCTTCTCTTCTGCAGGGACTTTAAGAGTAAGAACGTGCTGCTTCGGACAGATTTGACTGCTGTGATTGGAGACTTCGGTCTTGCTGTGCGCTTTGAACCAGGCAAGCCACCAGGAGATACTCATGGCCAGGTAAAACTGCAAAGCACAGTATGCTGTAGTTTATTGCTACAATTAACCATTACAAGTAAAAAAAAATAGCACTTTTATGGCCTCTGTGAATTGCTAAAGAACTAGGCCAGTTCAGCCTTTGTCATATAATGGAAGCTTATAACCCCCAGCTTTGACACTTGCTCAAACCAAGTGGCATTGTTAATTAATCTCAAAACGACTGACATACTGTTATTTAAAAAAATTAAAGAGCTATGTTGCATAGCTAAAAACATTTGTAGCAGCTCTCTTGAATCCTGAATTCTATTTTTTTAGTTACTTTAAATCCATGGTAACTGCTCATGTGTGCAGGGAGCAGCAGTAAGAAAATAAGACCACTACCCAAATCTGGTGTGCCAGTTTACCATCTAGATTTGAAACCTTACTGCTGAACTTAATCTGTTGTGTCTCTGCCCTGCTGCAGGTTGGTACAAGGCGCTACATGGCTCCAGAGGTGCTTGAGGGGGCTATTAACTTCCACAGGGATGCGTTTCTAAGGATAGATATGTACGCTCTGGGCCTGGTGCTCTGGGAGCTAATGTCCCGCTGTACCTCTGCTGATGGTAGGTATTTAGAATTCCTCTGGTTCTGTGGAGTTTCAGTATGTTTAGGATTATTTTTCGGTAATCTATCAAAAGATGCCAGTTGGCCATATTTCATAAGAAGATCCAAATGGTATTTAGGAGAGCTATAATGTACCTTCTCTGGTCTGCCCTCAGGGCCTGTGGACGAGTACCAGCTCCCCTTTGAGGAGGAGATTGGCCAGCACCCGTCTCTGGAGGACCTGCAGGATGTGGTTGTCCATAAGAAGATGAGGCCAGTCCTGAAGGACTGCTGGCTTAAACATCCGGTAAGAATGTACTGTTCAGGCTTTTGATGTGAATGAATCAGTGGGTTTATGGTCATAGGTATCAAACAAAGCAGCTGAAGCTTTAAAAGACTCTTTGGTCCTTAATGCAAAAGCTCTATTGTAGGCATGCAGTGGTAAGTTTTCAACCATGTTAATCACTGCATTGCTGTTCAGTTTTGTTTTTTTTTAATTGATGTAATGTCAGTGTAGTACTGTTTCACTGATACATGGAGACTAAAAAAGTTATACGCACATATGTTTGTGTTTATTATGTGTATTTTTTTTTTTTCTCCACTTTTTATTTTCGGGCTTTATCACTGTGCGACCATTAGTGACATGGGCATTACGTTTTTCTATAGCCTCATATTAGTATAATCATTAGATAATGATCTTAGTGGTTGTCAAGTACGCACTAATCACTGTTATTTATTTTTTAGGAAATGTTATCTTTGCTTAATAAGGTAAAATATCTGCAAGATGTAAAACAAAATGAGAAGAAAATAAAGAAATAAGCAAAAATTTAAATTGCAATTGATACCCGTCACTATATGGTGTCAGTTACTTTATCAGGCACAGAAATTTTCCATCTGTGCATCTAGCACGAATTCATAGAAAGGCTTAATGCTCTTTTTTCACATAGATACAAAATTCATCTCATTCTCTTTCTCACGCTCTATTTCTTTCCTACCGTTTGTCTGTCTATCTCTCTTCTCGGCTTAGGGTTTGGCTCAGATGTGTGAGACAGTGGAAGAGTGCTGGGACCATGATGCTGAGGCTCGTCTGTCTGCGGGTTGTGTGGAGGAACGCATTGCAACCATCACCAGGGCATCCAACCCCACCAACACTTCTACCTCAGAGTGCCTGGTTTCCATGGTAACCTCGGACAGTGACTCAGAACTGCCACCCAAAGAGTCCAGCACTTGACTCCCAACCAGTGAACCAGGAACTTGACCACTGCACCATGGTTCTATTTCCAAGTGGAAGGACATCTTCAGACCTCTCCAATAAATGTGAACTCAGCTGCTGTTCTGATCTTCATGTGTTTTCCTTTGGATATGCTGTGGGTTTTTTTTGTTTGGTTTTTCTTTGGACATGTCCGATTAGTTTTACCAGCCTCACACTACCTGTCCACTGTATTCCTCTCTCTGGAAAGCACAAAAACGCAACTGGAAAGCTGACACCTCAAAGGGCATTCAGGTGACCACTTCTAAAGTGCTGTAGCATTAGCACATGTTACCTCATCTGTTTTTCATTGTATTTTAGGACTTTTTTAAGTGACTTTTTTTTTTCTAACTTTATCTGCCTTCACTCCACAAATACCTCCATCCAAGGGACTCCTGTGAAAACCACATTCCTCACCCGTCTTTACGTTGCCATGTTGGATTAGCCAGTGATTTGGCAAATTTAGAGGGGGAAGCTAAAGACTGTTACACAAATCTGACCTTCTATTTGACGGCGAGAGCATACCTCTCTTTTTACTCAGTGATCTTTTTTATATCTTTTTTGTTTTCTAAGTGTCTGAAGTGTTTTGTTGAAGAGTGGTATTTCAGAGACACTAGTTGTCTGAAACACTGGAATTGTAAGGCAGCAGGACTGTTTTGTTTTCCTTCAGTGTTAATATATCACCGACTTAAATGTTCTTGTCTATTTCAGCTTACCCCTCAGTGGTCAGGCCAATTTCAACTGTTCATTCCCCCCTCCCCCCAGAGGTTAGTTTTGGGTTCTAGTAAAGAATTCCCTGATCTGCTGTTGTTGGATTGAACACAAGTGACGCATCAATTATTTGTCGCACAGAAGAATATTCCTTTGGAATAGTGGCCATGTCTACAGCAAATGTGATTTTAATAGTGCACCCACATCATTAGCCCACTAGGGCAGGTCCTCTCAGAGCATAAAGGTAAAGGTGTGGTTTGTGGTCAGGTGCTGTCTGTATAATGAGCAATAGCATTGACACATCAGGATAAATGAGGGTGCTTTTGTTTGTGATCTGTTACACTACTCAGGTATATGGCGTGTGTGTGTGTGCGCGTGTGTGTGTGTGAGAATAGTTGTTAAACCTCACAAGTGTCTCGTGAGTATAGTTAGCTTTTAATCTCACAGCTCTTAGCAATAGACCTCAGCAGTAGGAATCTTCTCCGTATGCTCAGATTTCACCTCTGTGTTGTATGCAATGAGTCTGAAGTGTAGCAAAGAATGTCCATCAAACTGCTGTGTACTCAGTGAAGGCTCTCTGCTCCTTCAAAAAAAAAACAGCCTTTTCTTTGAAATGAGTGAGTCAGATGACTTTGTATTGAGTGGTGTTGACTTGTAATTGACCTATCTGTGCCCTGTCCACAAATGCACTCATTCATAGCAACTGTTGTGAAAACAAGCCTTTCAGAATGCTGTAGAGTTCCTGTTAAGCCTAATTAGTTTAAATTCACTACACAACAAAGTTTATTACTTTGAATGCTACACTAAGCTTTTGCTAATTAAAGCTGGGGAGGTTGAAGACGACACTGAATGTCGGCATTATCCCAGTTACAAGACAAAAAGGAACCCACTTTATTTTGTTTATATTCTAAAATTCCATAATTTTGAGAACCAAGTTCTCATTTGGTTGAATAGGTCTTTTGCTGACTTCTTTGAAGTTTGTTGATCCTCACAACAGCTAAGACAGAACGCATTTGTGGGCAGAGTATGGTTAGGCCAAATGAAAGAACAGATGCTGAATTTAGTCAAATAGAACAACTGCAACCTCATATATAAAGTGTATCGCAGTTTTTTTGTTTTTTTTTTCAACTAAATATTTTATTGTTTTTTGTGGTAGAAATGTAATTTAATGTACGGCTGCTTTTAAATGATTGAAACTTCTTTTATCTTTTTTTTTTTTTTATTAAGAAAATGCTGTGATTTTCTTTTTTTTTCTTTTCATGTGCTCATAATGTACCCAACATAAAGACAAGAGGTCTGTGATTTTGTGCATAATGAGTCTCCATGCAGTAGCAGTTAAGTTTCGTCATGTTATTGTTACTTTTAATTCTATAAAAGGTGTAACCTACCTCATTTTAACCACTCTGGAATAATGGTGACCTTTTTCCCCCCAAACCTTTTTATCTTTCACCTGTGTTTCGATTGTATTTATGTGCTGTTTATATCTGTGTATACATTAGCATGGTCCTTATCTTCTACCTGAGCCAATTGGAGAAGCTTGACTGATACTCCTGTCAATTTCTACTGACTTCAGGGATTTCAAATTGAATTTATGAAGTACCACAGTTGTATCTAGGCTCGTGCCAAATTCTTAAAAGTGTTAAACTGACCTTGACACAGGTCAGCAGCTATCAGGGCAATTGCATTCAATTTCTTGGCCATTGAATTATTACACTCCAAGCTAAGATATAATAATATGAACCTTCACCACTTAGAAAGTCATGAAGGATGCTACGCAAGACGGGCAGTTTTTCTAAAGGTGTTTGTAATTTAACCCTTATGTGTGAACTTCACCCAAATAATGTGCAAGCGAACTGGAAGACACCGGAGGCAAAAGCATTCTTGCAAAAATTTGTTTGTTGTTTTTTTGTTTTTGAACTTGTTGCTGCTTGTGTAATTCTGTTGTCTTGCTCTTTTTGGGACATTTCACTTTGTTTTATGTTGGTACATTCAGTATTTCATTTAATTAAATACAGCTTATTTCTAAAAAACTAAATGTCTTTCCAGTTGATTAACTGTTCTTTGACTGAGCTGTTTGCTCTTTCTGTGGCTGATTTTTAAATGTAGATAGATAATCCAATTTACTTCTCTGATTAGTTTTGCTTTGCCTTTTTATACAATAATAGATTTATAAATATAAACATATATTAATATTTGTACGTATTATCGCTCTCTCTTTCTAGATATAGATAGATAGTGTATGAGCATACAAATGTACAATAAAATATGATATACAATCTGGATTGTGTACAGAAAATACAAAAGAAATATAGGATTTATACCACAAAGCAGGGGCGGACTGGCAATCTGTGCCTTCTGGAAAAGTCCAGAACGGCCATCCGGTGCACAGCCATCAGACTGCCTTTCTCCTTTAGACCTATGGGACGTAGACCTATGTAAGTGTGCGCCCCCCACCACCCCTCCACAGCTTTACCACCCACTAAAGAGTACTTTTAGCAAGCCAGTACAAGATAAATACAAAGAACAGTTAGGTGTCAAGACGTAGTGGGGTGGCAGAACCATGGAGAGCTTTAAAAGTAAGCTACACTATATGGACAAAAGCATTGGGAAGCCTGGTATTTTGGTGTTTCTGTGGGAATTAGTGTCCATTCATTCTACAGAGCATTTATGAGGTCAGACACTTGTCTGTGCGGGCCAGTCAAGTTCTTCCACACTGATCTCATCCAACCATGTATTTATGGAGCTGCTTTGTGCACTGGGACACAGTCATGCAGGAATAGAAAAGGCTTTTTGTACTCTAGTACATATCAAAAAATGCAGAAAATCTTTTATTGATATAAGATTATAAGAAAATAACATATTTGTTTACTTGTTACTAATGCTTCTTTCATGAAACGGAAAAGTCTTGTTCCATTGTATTTTAAATGTAGTGGTATAA
>JBBPCY010000039.1:33055768-33067152 GCA_037974405.1 Brachyalestes nurse
AGAGATCTTCAGTAAAATCAAGAAAAGTAAGCCTTGTGTGGAGATCTCTTTCATTTTGTTTGCTGGCTGTCTAGCTTTACATAGTCGCATGTCATGAGGACAGCACACTCTGGGTCGATTTTTTTTAGCTCAAATAAAGGAAAAACACACAGAAGACCAAATTAAGGATATTTCAGGATATTTGAGGACAGTTGATGGGAACAATTGTCCAGCAAATAAGAATGTCAAAGGGAAAGAGCGACTGTTCAAGGAGATGCACTGGGGAGACGAATGTGCCGAGCTGAATTTCTTCAAATGTAAGTAAAATGAAATTATGACACTTCCCTTTATGAGTGCCTATAATCTGTCTGGTTGTGATAAAACTGCTGTGGAGTTTGTTTGTAAGAGTTTTGTTGTTTTTGTGCGATTTTGGAGTGTGTTTTTAGTTTTGGACAATGGTGAACCGGTAGCTGAAGAATCAGTTGAAGCGTTTTTCGATTCATAATCTTGTGGAAAAGATGGGTTTTTAATGGTACTGCTTGCACTAAGCACTAACACCCCACCCCCCCCAAAAAAGAATCGCGATACGAACCGAATCAAAGGTCAAAAATCGTGATACGAACCGAATTGTGGGTTTGTTGTATCATTACAGCCCTAATATATATATATATAGGGGTCAAAAACTATACTTCAATATAATATTTGTTGTGTTGTGTAGTATTCAGTAGCGAAGTGTCATGTCCCTCAGCACTTTACATGGTTTCCAGATTTCAGATCACTGTTCTCTTATGACTGTCACCAGCATTCACCACACCAACACATCACACAACCAGTCCTGACAGCTTGCCCTGCCACCCATCTACTTTTACCTTGTGGAGCAAAGAGAAGAGAATTCATCTGATGTGAAGTATTTAGCCTGGTTAGGTTAACTGTAGCTTTTCGCTTTTATTATGAGCCCGTAATCTTTTCTCTCCATGGGAAATGGTGATCTGAGGACAGCCACACAACCACAGCAGATTCAACGTCCTTCTGCATTCACCAAAGAAAAAAAAAAAAATCAAACCCACTCTAAAAAGCAATTGTTCTCTTTTTGGGCTGAACTGTCTTTTTAAAGTTCTCCTTAAAGCTTCCACTTACAGACAGGAGGTTTTGTTTGGATAACAAAGACATTCTTTCAGCAAAGATGAGTGAGTAAAACGGATAAAGAAGGTTCCTCCTTTATCATGTTTAAGCGGGCCGGAAACAGCCGCCTCTTTCAACCAGGGTCCCTCTGAACCTGCAGTGCTCAGCGCTAACAGATGGATGGTGTTAACTGCAGCTTTTTATGATGGATTATGCTTTTTATTTTCTCGGAAGGTTGCGCTGTGACTTGCGGCTTTTTTCCATATTCCTATTGTGTGCAGTTTAAAAGTGTCAGCATTAAAAAGGCCATTTGCATCAGATTATATGATAAAAGATCACAGACAGGGGGTCTTAAAAATGGACAAAAAAAGGGAGCCACAGTTTTCTGAGGAAGGAGTGAGGCGTGTTATGGACTCTAGCTTGGCCTCCTTGTGAAGCCTTTCGTTTTGATGATATGAGTTCGGAGCTCCAAAAGAGCAATAAGAACCGATGATGTGATTCTCTTTCCCTCTCCCTCCCTTCCTCTCTCTTTTGACTGTTATATATTTTTCTGAAATGAGTCTAATGGCTCTGAAGGGACTCTGGGGCTTAACCCGGCTTTTCTCTGTCACAGCACTCATGACTTTGAACTAAATGAATGCGCTCTCTCTCTCTCTTGCTCTCTCTTGTTTCTTTTTTCTTTCCCCTCTCGCCACCATCGCTCATTCTTCCTCACCATTTCCTTTTTAAACGTCTTGAACAACATCTTTATTATTGAACACAACCGATTCAACTTATGGACTTATTAGCAAGACGATGAGGGACTGGATTCGGATTGATGAGCAATAATCTCTACAGAGCTGCGGCCCAGAAGGAACCAAGTCTGACATGTCTGGTTTGAGGCATGATATGTGGAGGAGCAGGATCCGTTCTCTCCAATAAGACAAATAAGCAACTTTTATTCAATTTGTGTAAGGTTACGTGTGTTATTTGAGCCTGGGGACATAAAATTGCAGTGTTTCTGGAGTTAGGCAATGTTGTAGAGCTAAGACTTTTAACCTTCCAGGTTCTGCTACAGGTCACTGACCACGCCTACCTTACATAATTTGTGGGTATTTCAAGGAAACCATTTGTGTCTGACCATGTGTTGGCGAGCTAAGCTGAGCTTACTTATGTTAGCACGCTTCACAGATGACTCTATCTGTAATAGAACGAAAAAAAAAAAGAAAAAGTTGTGCAATCTGTGGTCTAGACAATAAAACAAACACATGGGAGATCATTTCCAGAGGAAGCTTCTGGCTCCCCTAGGGGTCACTCTTACTGGCCACTGTGACATACTTTTTTAGCGCAAGGTCAGTTTGAAGGACATTCTCCCTCCAAATCAAATTTCTGATGTGTTTGGAAGGCGGTAGCATGTGCATGTGCATTTTTGTAATTAGTAATAGTGCATTTTTAATCTCCTCGAATGTTTCCCCTCTAGCGAAGCTTAATCCTGGCCACATGTTCACATGCTTAAACATCATATCAATTACCAAGGCACAGTCATAAAGACGGATTTTTTTTTTCCTATGTTTTATACTGATGCTGGCATTAAAAGCATCTGTCTGTATTGAGGCTAGACTCAGGGTAAAAAATGAACTTTTCTCAGAAGTCCTTAGGACTAACCCAGAAACAGAATTAGAAGAAGAAAAAAAAACCAACACTAAAATGTGCGGATTAAGACAGAAGGGGCAATAAGAGAAGATGAAAATCCCCAAAAGTGAGTAGAAGAGAGAAAAAAGAGACATAAAAGAAAGAAAATATAGGAAAACAAGCAGTGGACAGAAGGACCCTGAAGATCAGTGTATGCGTGTGTGACCGAGTGTGTGCGCATGACGGAGAAAAAGAGCACGGGGAGAGGGAAGTATGCGTGTGTAATTAAAACAAGTGATTTTTTTTCCCCTCTCTGCGCTGGGATAATCCACAAGGTCCAGCTGGTCACTGACGGATTTGAGCACCCTCTCTGTCAGGCAGGAGAGTGGCAAGCTCCCCGGGAGCAGTGCCAAATTGGCTCCCTCTCCTAAAGCCCCCAGAAAAATGTGTTCATTTGCAAACCCAAACCACTCTGAAAAGCGGACTCTGAGATTCTGAAATAAATACATTTTCGCTGGAGAAAATAGAAAAACAGCTGTTTTACGCCAGAGAGCAAGACAAGTGGTTAATGTCCCGTTAAAGGTTCAGTATTCCGTCAGATGTACATAAGTATGACAAGTCAGTACTGAACTGGGGCAAAAGCAGTCTGGACCACAACCTTCAGTCTCCTCATTGCTATCAATTCTATAAAGCATTAAATACATTAAAGATATTATTCTATACTTTTCATTGTTGGCTTCCTTTGCATGCCGCATATTGACAAGGGCAATGGACAGTTACTGTGCATACTGTGTGTGTGTGTGTGTGTGTGTGTGTGTGTGTGTGTGTGTGTGTGTGTGTGTGTGTGCATGCACAGATGACGATTCCTAGTCCAGAGGATTAATCTTTTATCATCTGGTTCTTTACCGCCTGTTTGGTTATCATTGTCTCCATAAGGTACACATGGCTGGTACATTTTGGTACAGTTCTTGTTTATGACAAATCTTTTTATTGTGTCATAATATTTCATACATGTTCCAGTTGAATACAACATCTGTTAGAGTTTATCTTTCAACAGGAATACAATTTTGTACTGTAAAAAAAAAAGGAATAGCATCTATCGAACGTTGATGTACACTAGCATCCAAAAATTTGGAGAGATCCTTCAAAAGTTTGCAATCAATCTTTTCAGTTATATAAAAGCAGAGTGCTGGTAGATAAATCTATAAAACTGTCCTTAAATAAGCTTACATAATTGCAAATAATTTGTAGAAAGCATTTTTTTCGATGGATGAACAGCTGTATATGATTCTAAAATAACTGAATGAAGTCATAATAAAACTAATATCCATAATACTAAATATTTCAAAAGTGGCAATCGCATCTCTCGAGAGATCACTTGAGGAGAAGTTCTATAATTATAGAATATAATTGATCCTCAAATAACTTGTTGACAAAATACTCAGTTAACTAGTGTTAGAGTTTGTATTGTTTGTAAGTTATGGTATATAAAATAACCAAAAATATGAACATGAAACGTGATTCTTTTGAATACTAGAGTACCTCTAATGAACTTTGTAGTTGAGTGTAAATACAGTAAAAAGATCCCTTTCAGAACAAGTCAGCGTGGTTATGGGCAACGTCTGAAGAAAAAAAAACTGCAGATTTATATAAAGGATTACAGAATATACAGTCCTTCTCACACAAGTGCATCAAATTGTACATGAGATTCAGGGTATTGCTTGCAATGGCGTCTCAGTGCCTTCACGAAAGGCTCCTGAAGGACAGCGTCACCAGGTGAAAAAACCTAGCAGCAGGCACATATTGTAAAAAGTTCTAGATTACAGCCTGAATATTTTTTGTGCCAAACCTACATCAAACACATTGCGAAAACAATGCTTTTCCAAACAGATCACCAGGCCAAGATACAGTAAAATGCCAATTTGGACAATCTGGAGCATGACTGTTATCCATATAATGTCTAAAAGTCCATCTATGGAACATCACTGTAAATATCAGTGTGTCTGCAACATTAGACACCCTCAGTTAGGAGAGCAGAGATTTCCATTGCTATGTATAAGCAGGACTGTGCAAAAGTTTTAGGCACATTTAAATCTATGTATCTGGACGCAAGTATACCGATGTGCTTGTTTAACCATTTTCTTAGTGTAGCCATTGATTATCTGTCTTTGATCCCCAGAAGCAAATTGTGTCTTTCTAATTAGCTTCTTACTACCTTTTAAGTCAAGAAATTCCTAAATTCAAGCTGAACGTTTTTCATGTGGTAAGTTGCTCTGGACGTTTGTACAGTACTTCATGTCCTAAACATAGACAGTTCGCTCTCCTTCTCCCAGATCACTGTCAAGTTTATACAATTAGGACATTCTTCCCTATAGTCCTAGACACCACCCAAATATATTTTGTAGCCTTATGGAAATATCATTTGTAATCCTCTGTATAAAATCTAACTATTTGGTCAGAAATATTATGCATTGCAAATCTAAGTGTGAGGTAAATATTATTCATCCAATGCCACCAAGTCTACAATCAGCGGTCAGTCTTGACCTTTACATTGATTAGTCTACTTATGTGGTCGTGTACTTTGTTCGTTCTGCCAAATCATTTCTACTGCACCCTGATGTTGCTGGCTGTTCATAACGGATGTTTTCAGCAGGGTTAAATTCTGATAGAAAAACGTATTTGAAAGTTCTATATTCCTTTGCATATTCACAATAATATAAAAGTTTGTCTTGACACTCTTCAAAATGTGACAACAAAATTCAAAAAGAAACGTTCCTAAAGAAAGGTCTCTTCATAGGTCTCTACAGAGGTGCAAGGCTCAGAGGACTTAGGGTGCTTTGAGTCAGATAATGGCACCTGGAGAAAGTCACTGGGAGCCATGGTGATGGCTTCGTACGAAGGAGGAGAGGAGTGCTGAGACTCCTCAATTTCTTCTTCCTCAGGGCCGTAATGCTCCTTAATCATACAAGCTATGAGCCCCTCCTTCTCTGGGGCATCCACTACATCCAAGCCCTCCAGGTTTATATTTCGGTACAAGTAGGAAGCTTGCTTTATCTGCCGCTTGACTAGGTGCCTCCTGTAGGCACGCTGGATAATGGTGACTGAGACTTCCTCCTGCTTACGCCTGAGCGTGGTAGTTATGGGCTCATGAGAAATCTTGGAAGGGTTGGCCATCATGAACTTGTCCTCCATCTGTTGCTTGAGGGCATCCATCTCGCCAGACTCACCCAGCACACGTTTAGTGAAGGCGAACAGGATGTCCAGACAGTGTATCCTATCTCCACTCACCATGGGCAGGTCCATGGAGATCAGCTTAATCTTGTTGGGTTTGGCGATCCGCAAGGGCTCAGACAGCACATCGGCGAAGTTGGACAACTTGGAGTACTCTATGAAGTGTGTGGCCTCCACATCAAACTTCTCCCACACCTCATAGAACATCTCAAAGTCGTCCTCACTGAGCGGTTCTGTACTCTCCTCTGTGGCCACGCTGAAGTTCTCCAGGATGATGGCAATGTACATATTAACAACAATAAGAAAGGAGATGATTATGTAACTAACAAAAAAGGTTATCCCCACGGAAGGATTTCCACAGTTGCCCTTAGTGTTGGTCCCTGTGTTGACAATGAGTGGGTTGCATTCCTCCGGTGAGTTGTTCAGAATAGGATCCAACAAGTTGTCCCAGCCAGCCGAAGTAGTTATCTGAAACAAGCATATCATGCTGTTCCCGAAGGTCTCAAAGTTGAACATGTCATCAATCCCACCCTGCTTCTTCACGTAGGCGAAGTTGGCCATGCCAAAAATGGCGTAAATGAACATGACCAGAAACAGCAACAGGCCAATGTTGAACAGTGCTGGCAGGGACATCATTAAGGCAAAGAGTAACGTCCTTATTCCTTTGGCTCCTCGAATGAGCCTGAGGACTCGTCCTATTCTGGCCAGTCTGATCACTCGAAACAAGGTTGGAGACACAAAGTATTTCTCAATAATATCAGCCAAGACAATTCCTGCGTAGAGAAAAAGAAGAAGGACCACATATCACATTTTTGAAAATTAAATTTTAAATAGTAATGCTCTTTAACATGATGCATCATGTTCTGTAAAATGAACCAGATATTATTGGAGATAATACTTAAAAAACACAAGAAAGTACAGGCTTTTCATTCTGGTGCATGAATACGCTTCACAACTTCCTATTCATGAGTTATAGTATAGTTACCCAGACAAAGGATATACCGTGCAACATTACAGGCCCATGGTGTTCTTCACATTGGTGTTTTCCTAAATAACAATACCATATACTCCTTAATTATGATCAGAAACAATTCAATAACCGATCCACATAGTTTTTGTCCTCACCCCACCACCACTGTTAGTTGTTGCTATTTCTAATGCTCTCCATAATGCTACCAATCTAGATTGGTGAGTCCAGGTACTTGTAGCCAGACACAACATCTTTAAGGGCTGACTCTTGTGCAACATGGCAGGACACATGAATGTGCCTGGAGAAAAGTGTAGGCTACCATCAAGCTGAATCAACAGGGAAAGAAAGACTAAGCCAGGGATGCCCAATCCTGGTGATCACACATTTTGTACACTTTTGTGCTTTATCTTATTTAAAACACCTGATTCAACTTACAATCAAGCTCCTCGTGGGCTGGGCTAGATGTGTAAAGCACAGAAAATGCAAAAATGTACAGAACATGGGGTCACGGTAACTGGGAAGTCTTGAACTAAGCTATTGTTTCCACCTAATGGGAGCAGCGTAGTCAATTGTGCTGTGGTATCACTGGAAGTTAGATCTCAACAGCAGTTTGCAGAGCTCATGGCACAAGACATACGTTTAACATCCTGATATAAGAGTTACATAGCAATTCATCCACACTGTCTGTACCCACCAACAATGGACAGGATGACCACTACAAAGTCAAATACGTTCCAGCTAATGGTGAAGAAGTAGCAACGGAGGGCAAAGATCTTGAGGAGGCATTCAGTGGTAAAGATGATGATGAAAGCCAGGTTGATGTTGTTGAGGATGAACTCCATGCGTGCCGACTGCTCGTCCGTCTCCACCATCATGGTGATCATATTCAAGATGATGAGCATCATGATTGTGATATCAAAGGCTTGTTTGGACACCAAGTCAAAAAGGAAGCTTTGCAGAATGTTCTAGGTGGAACAAAGAAGTGAATAAACAATTAGAGTTGAATAAGCTTAACTAACAAGCTAATGTGTTTGATGTGAACTTCTGTTTTACCGCTGGCCTTGGTATGGGTTTCTGTGGCTTTTTTGACCCCAGTTTTTTCAT
This sequence comes from Brachyalestes nurse, assembly GCA_037974405.1. Lineage (NCBI taxonomy): Eukaryota > Metazoa > Chordata > Actinopteri > Characiformes > Alestidae > Brachyalestes > Brachyalestes nurse. Next base: position 33,063,786 of record JBBPCY010000039.1, read on the forward strand.
TGCATTGTAATATTTTTTCTGCTCCTCAGTCATAAAGATGTCCTGCCCACCTTGCAACAGCAAAAAGACATTAGACTTATTTTTCCATGAAAATATTTTAGGCATGAATTAATATTTTGCCAAAACCAGTTGCACACCTATCTTTCTCTTCTGCTGATTGAAGTTGTCAATGATGACACCGATGAATAGATTGAGGGTGAAGAATGATCCAAAAATGATGAAGATGACAAAGTACAAGTACATGTAGAGATTAATCTCCTGAATAGGCTGCTCTTCTACCTGTGATGCAGAGAACAACATATGATTCCCAAGACTGCACTTTGCTGTATGTTGTTTTTATAGAATATCTTTTCTGCCATTGATTTTTCCTGTAATGAACAATGCTTACCCCACGGGAATCCACAGCTGCATACATGATTTCCATCCAGCCTTTGAAAGTTGCCTGTGTAATAAAGACACACAATGTTAATCTGATCTAATTCCAAAACTGGACAAGAATGATCATTTTAACCTCAGAAAAGTGTCGCATATGGAGAAGGCTTTTGGAAACAATAGTGTTCTAAAATATCTTCTATATCAGCTCCTAGTATAAAGGTCCACACATCTACCTTACTTTCATTTACCTCTCAGAAAGACGAGACTCACCTAAGAGTCAGTATGAAACCAGTGAGATGCGGTCACCATGGGAAGCCATTGCCTTGGTAACAGGCAATTACATGCTTTTGTGAATGACTGAAAGCAGACTATTTCCAGAGGAAAATGGTAGGTTTGGGACCAGAGAAGAGGTGAGGTGACTCAGCAGAGCCAGGAGCACAGCTGCTTGGCTACCGCACCAAATAATCATTAAGAGGTATTCTTTTAAAACAAATACGACAAGGTCTGACTGTTAAGGTCTGACTGGCCACTGCATACTGGGAACAGTCCACGAGAGCTGCCGCTGTGGAGATGCTCTGACCCAGACAAGTGGTTGTTACAGTTTGTAGCTTAGATTGTTATGCTTGCCCATTTTTCCTGCTTCCAACACACAAATTTGACAATGACTATAAATTTGTGGCCTAATATATCCCACAGATGCAATTGTAACAAAATATTCAGCGATATTCACTTCACCTGTTGGTGATTTTAACGTTATGGCATTACATTATCTGTGGCATTAATAACTTGTGGCTGTGAGGCACGCAAGTATATTAAAGGTGGAACATGAAAACAGCCCAACAGCAGTTTTTTTTTATATCTGTAATGCTTGTGTTTAACACTGTTAAACTAGCTGCATTTGAAATTTGAGTGGTAATAGCCAACTGAAAGCCAACCTGAAGGAGTCAAATTATCAGAGAGTGCTAAAAAGATTTTACTGTAGCATACTGCAGCATCTGTATGCAAAAGAATAATCAGTAAGAGGTATACTTTTAAAACAAATGTTAACTGACTGTTAATTGATGAACAGGAAATGTACAAGAACATGGATACATCAAAAGAGAGACAATTAGGGACTTACGACTTGCAAAAGCGAGAGATAGCCAAGGCCTACGTTGTCAAAGTTGACCTTCACTATGGTCCAGTAGAACTGAGTGTCATTCATGGCCTGGCAGTCAGACTTGTTGTTCACGATCGAGACATTGTGGATGTAGCCCGTTCTGTTAACACACTTTCCAAACTTCCCAGCGAAAAGATTGACGCCCATGATGCTGAAGATAAGCCAGAAGATCAAGCACACCAGCAGTACGTTCATGATGGAGGGGATGGCTCCTATCAGTGCGTTCACCACCACCTCACCAACAGACCACAAAGTTAGATCATACACAGTATAACAACCAGCCATATTAGACCTTTCTACAAACCAGCAATACTAGACCATACTAGTGAAGCAGCTTTAAGAAAGAGCTTGTAAACAAGACAAGTGATAACCACATTACGGTTTTTGATCACGATGATCACATAACAGCTAAACCTTTTTTAGAAACATTGCTGTCTAGACATAGACATGACAGTGTCTCAGTGGTATACAGAGAAAGTCAAGAGAACTGAGACGAGTTCTTACTCGCATTCCTTCAAATCTGGAAAGGGCTCTCAGTGGTCTGAGTGCTCTTAGGGTCCTCAGGGATTTGATAGCTCCGAAGTCCGAATAGCCCAGGGAGTTAGCCACCAAGCTAATTAACGACACCTGTAGGATGCAGAGAAGAGAAGCATAATTCAGCTAATAGTCACTCTATAGTTTCTGGTCTACTGTATATTAGTTAATTTCTTTAAATTCTTAAATAGTCCTCCTTTTGCACTGTTCTGACATCTGGTTTGACTGGGCTTCTAGTTTGGAAAAAAGGCCTGAGATCAGTAAGATCTTTCAGTTTATAGTGAAAGTTTTTTGCATTGTTTATGCGCTTACATACCTACTGATAGTCAACAATGAATGTGCTTTAGCAAAACAAAAATCTGCAATACGTACAATTCCCATCCCTGGGACTATAAATTGTGGTTGTTACAGAAACTAAAACAAATGCCATGCCATTTTATTAAAGTTCTCATGGAGAAAACCTGAACCCTTTCAATCAAAACACGGTACAGTAATACAAAACACACAGAATGTCTGAAATACATATTCAACACATTGTGTAGGTCCCCCTATACCAACAAAACAAGTCTAACCAACTGAGGCATAGACACCATAAGACCTCTGAAGGTGTGCTATGGTCTGCAACAATGTCTTGGTAGCTGGTACGTATCAAAGAATTATCCACATGAATCCCAGGACCCAAGGTTCCCCAGCAGAATATTGCCCAGAGCATCACACTGCTCCACCAACATGGGTTCTTCCCATGGGGCATTCAATTGCTATCTCCTCCACTTTCAAGCGACGCATATGGCTGTCCACATGATGTGTCATTTACAGCAATGACTTTTCAGCAATTTGTGCTATAGAAGCTCTTCTATGGGATCGTGGCCACTGCATACTGGGAACATTCCACACAAGTTGTCATTTTGGAGATGCTCTGACCCAGACGTGTAGTTGTTACAGTTTGTCCCTTGTCGCTTAGATCCTTATTCTTGCCCTTTTTCCTGCTTCCAACACACAAGTTTGAAAATGACTGTTCATTTCTGGTCTAATATATCTCACAGATGCAATCGTAACAAAACAATCAGCAATATTCACTTCAACTGTCTGTGCTTTTAATGTTAAGGCTAAGTTAAACAAGTATATTAAAGAAAATGAAAACAGCCCAGCAGCAGTTTTTATTTTATATCTGTAAGGCTTGTGTTTAACACAGTTGACTTAGCTGCATGTGAAATTTGAGTGGTAATTCAATTCAATTCAATTCAGTTTTATTTATATAGCGCTTTTTACAACCAAGTTGTCACAAAGCAGCTTTACAGA
>JBBPCY010000039.1:33076770-33128825 GCA_037974405.1 Brachyalestes nurse
AATGTGTTTTATTACTTCCCCACTTAAGCCCATCTTGTGGTTTATATAATTCACTTTACATGATAATTTTCAACCTACCTTATTCCTTAAACAGGCTGTTTTTATTACTGCGCCTTTGACAGTGACACATGTAAATGACTTCCGTTCTCATTGTTGTCCTTTACTATGCCTAATTCTAAAAGCAGAGAAAGACCACAGGGCACTATACAACTTATACACTCTTTTGAACATTCACACTTTTATGATACTGCATCAAAATGATCGCAACCATTGTGCATACAGCTGCAATGTATTTATAACCATTGTGCGTACAGCTAAAAAGTTATTTATTCCAGATGCATGATAACCCAGCAGAGTGTTCATTCAATTCAAGCTTATGGTTGGATTTTTGTTTGATCAGTAGAAGATGACTTTAGACCTAAACTTTTAACAAGGGATATTTACCAACATAGTAAGAGCTAGCAATAAGCAAATTTACAACGCTGTTTAAATATATTCACTGGGAAAAAATGATAGTTGTGTGATTCTTGTGATAATGTGATTCTTTGAGAATATACCAACAGAGGGCACTCTAAAACCTCAACAGCCTGCAAATGTTCAGCTGCTATAATATATTCTATATGGACAAAAATACTGGGACGCCTGGCCATTACACCAACAGGGACTGTAGAGTATTTAGGAGGTGAGGCACTGATGTTGGACAAGAAGGCCTGGCTCGCAATCTCTGATCCAGTTTATTCCAAATGTCCTTTGTGCACTGGGACACAGTCATGTTGGAATAAAAAAGGTTCTCCAAACTGTGTCCAAAATGTTGGAAGCATGGCGTTGTCCAAAATGTCTTGGTATGCTGAAGCATCACGTTTGCCCTTCACTTGAAGTAAGATAACTAAACCCTGAAAAACAGATCTGTCCTACTACTTTTGTCCATGTAGTGTATGTGGGAGTCAGCTCTTCACTAGACCTCCTGCTTCTCACACAGTGCTGCAGATGAACCTTTCTTGATTTCCTACACGTAAGTTGGTTTTTGTCCTAAAGCGACACTTACCCAAATACAAACACTAGACACATACTCACTGAGCTCTTTAATCTGATCAAGCATCACATAAAACAAGGTCTACAACAAGGTTTCATATGTGATCTCAATAAGAAACTGTGGTCTGTTGCTCCTTATCAAGCCACAGCACTACCAGGTTGGGAGGACGAAGGCTGTATAATGCATATGTCAAGATTACTGTATGTATAACAGACGTTTTCACCAGAAGCCGTTAGTTCTGTTGCTCTTCATGGGCTTTGTGTGTGGGTGTGTTTTGGTTGGCTGGGCTTGACTGTCTTATCTTATATTGGTGTCTGTAGGGATAACAGATACAAGCATTGTTCCTTGAAATCTTTGTCTGTTGATTTTACACTGTCAGCGTGAATCCCAGTGCCAAACACAGTTAGCTTGTATCACCAACAAAATGTGTGAGAAGTGTGATAATGAGAATGTTTTTCAGAGCCAAATCAATCAAAACAAAATGGGTACCATGTTCAGTTAAGTTGCTATAGTCAACTCCTTGGCACATTTTAATTATTAAGCTTTCCAAAAACAGACACAGCATGGAAGCTTGCTATAAAGACTCAAGTGTTGAACCAGTGCACATAACACTACCCATTTCATACTCTACACTTCTCTAATTCTACTGTTCTTTATTGTATTCCTCCATCTTTCTATAGAAACAAATTGATTGAGCTTTTACTTGAGGTTTAGAGCCAAAATTCAGATAGTGGCCAGAGTTCAAGGTATTTTATACAAACCTACATCTAACAATTTTCTTTTCACACTTTACCATCTCAGAAAAGTACAACAAAAAAAAGTAGAAAGATACTCTTAAGATCCAAAGCACACGCCTGCACAACTCCAGCATACTGCTAACTTATACCCTTTAATTATACAAACCCTACACATAATCAAATTCACTGTTTTTTAAAGAAAATTTAAATATTAATAATTCTGATGCTCTTGAAATTTATTTAATTTACCCAATGCCATTGTAGCCATTGTGTAAACTAAATGTCTAGCAAGAAGTCAGGTTCTCTGGATAGCTTTCTTTCTTTCTTTCTTTTTTTCTTTCTCAGAATTTCTCATTATTTAAGTGTTTTGTGGATCCCAGAATGCAATATCATCTACTATACAAATACTATACAATACAAATGTTTCAACATTCGGTCATCAATTTTTCGGCAGGGGTAAACTAGCTGGTCATGAATGGGATAGGGTAGTTAGCTGTATAGTCATGAAAACAGATTATTTCAGTATCAGCAAAGTCATTTTATACTTTATTCTGTTTTGTAGTTGATTCCATAAAATTCCATTTTATTATTTGGAATAGTTGTGGTTATAGCAGCTTTATAACCTACCTGTAACTTCTCAGCTGAAAACTTCAAAATACTGTATGCTGGTGTGCATCATAGAGTTAAGAGATCTGAGTCCTAACAACATTCTAGATGAAGCTTAAAAACAAGGTTCTGTGCATTTTCCCAATTGACATTTTCCCCCATGGATGAATGTGAATCAACACAAAGTTACAAAACACGCTTCCTCATTGCTTGAAAACCAAAGACAAGCCAGTGTTCTACAATAAGTGGAAAAACAGGAAGCACATCGTTTATAACTTGTTTTAGACAAGCAAAGAAAACCGCCTTCCTTGTAGTTTCCGATATCTGTCCTGACTGCTGGCCTCAAACTGGCGTGTAATCTCTTTGTAGAACATTACAATACTTAAGAAAAATGTTTACGGACGTTGCTTGCATAACTGAATAGAGCACTAGGACACACTAGTAAAGGAGCAGAAAAAACATTGTCTTGGACTTTACTTAGCTCACATTGGTGACCAATATGATTTTATAAAGCATAACTAGTAAAAGTTGGGAAAGACATGACTCCCTGTGTTTCCCTTTTATCAGGTGTTTTGGAAATGAAATAAAATAATGTGACGATTCACACAGGCCTGGGTGCACTTGAGACTTCTAAAAGCATTGATATATCATATGCCTTTGAATTCATTCAATGTTTTATACATTTATAAGTTGAGATACTTTTATAATTAAAAGTATACAGTTTTTACAGTAAATGCCATAAAGACATCACTGGCTTGTAATCAGATCAGTCAGATCAGAATTGAACAGTGCATCTGTAAGGGCTAGCCCAGGACTGGATACCTACTACGGAGTATCACTCAAAGTCTTAACTAGGAGGTCAGGATCACCTAAATACTAGGTGTAGGGCTATAAATAGACCCAAAGGACAGTGCAAGGCAGTATGGAGTATACTCAGTGTTGGGAAGGTTTTAAAATGTATTCCACTACAAATTACAAAATACATGCATCAAAATGTAGTTGTCATGTAGGGTGTCATCTTGGCCACATTTTGGCCGAAAAATACAGGCCGACGCCAGTGCTTCCGAAGGCACATCTCGGGCCGATGGCTGTGCACCGGACAGCCGTTCTGGACTTTTCCAGAACGTACAGATTGCCAGTCCGCCCCTGTCTGTTGTGCCAACATTAACAGGACGCTTATATTAGCTCTTACTGCATGTTTTGTTTGGGTTTCCGGCAATGCATGGAATTACTGAAATTAGAGAGGGGATAGCCTAACATGGAACAGGAAAATATCGCTGTGAAATCCATTTATTTCAACAAAGTAACTGTATTCTAATCATCACCTATTTAAATGGCAACTGTAACGGAATACAGTTACTCATAATTTGTATTCTAAATACGTAACACCGGTACATGTATTCCGTTACTCCCCAATACTGCCTACAACAAATGGCAACACATGCAGTTTTAGTTGTAAAAACATCCATTCATGCTGTAAGAAAAGGCCTTTATAGGTGATGTCTGTCTCAGGACACTCTAAATATCATCTAGCTCTCACCCTGCCCCATCCTCTCTGTACATATCCACCCATCTGAAAATGTATTACAAGTAATATGTCAGCATTGCATTATAAGTCATTTATACGCAATAAGATATATTTCTAATACAATATTCAAATCAAAATCTCTGTAAGGCTCCTGGTCTTTGACTACTTGAGCAGACATATTTCTCATCTCTTATGTAAGAGTGACTGTGCTGCAGCTAGGATCACCTTGTCTGTGGTGCAGCTTAACAGCTTATGAATCCGGAACAGCTTCCGCGCATCCAAGGCCTTTACATGACTCCCTCCCCTCCCTTCTCTGGCATACACACAGCAATCTGCCCTTTCACACATGCCACATCATCCCATTGACCTGTGAACCCTGTCTGTCATTTGAGGGGCAGTCAGAATGAGGATAAGAATGAAATTGTGTACAGATGTAAAAATAAAAATGTAAAGAAACATGTCTATTATGTTTCTTATGTCTATCAATGTGTCAGCTGTGTTTTCACAAGACACAAGTATAAAAAACTCTGCCAAAACCCTTTTAAAGAAAAAAAGTTCAGCAAAAAACTATATTATGGAATTTTTCCCTTACCCCAAATCAGCCAAGACATATTAGTTGTCTAAAATGTGCTTCTTTAGGTTTTCACTGGAGCTATAAGGTTAACGATAAAGCAAATGAAGCTAAGTATTAGCTATGAGTTAGTATCATGCAGACTACATAACCGTGTGACATCAATAATAGTGGACAAAACTCCAACAAGATAGCTGTTATGGCTATTACCTGTGTGACATCACATCATCACATAAAAAAGTGTATTTTTAACTTAGTAGGGCTTAACCTTATACACAACTACCTACATGAACCAACAGTGCCAGCTTATGACAAAACATGTCTTGACTGAATGAATACATTTGGGTTAAGAAGAACACTTTTTTTTCAAATCAACTAAGATAAATTAAACAAATAATTAAGTGATTTCGCAAATTCTCACCGGTTTGTTGTCTTCATCTTCCGATGTCTCAGTGTCCTCCTCCTCTTCTTCCTCAAGGAACTCCACATCTGATTCTCCAGGAGCTATGGGAACACATATGGTTAAATTGGGATTGGTCATGTAGCTGTCCTCTCCTTCCGGAATGATATACTTCTCTCCATAGCGGCCAATTCTCCCAATGGTCCCATTGCATTCAGTGTGGTTAGTGCTGGGAGCCTTCAAGGCTATTTGAGCCTCCTTGGCCTTTTGCTTCCGCTTGGCCAAGTTCCCTCTGAAGAGGTCCTTGCTGAAGCTCATCAGCCAGGTGATTCCGGCATGGATTCGTGCAATGGCAATCTGGAGGTTGTTCATTTCACCATCCTCATCTGGAGCTGACAGGTTGTCGGAACTGAAGGAGCTCAGTAACAAAGCCAGGAACAAGTTCAGCACCTGTCAGAATCAAAGTCACAAAGTATGTCGGTGTTTCTGCTGGTAACATTTCTTCATGGCAGCTTACCACACCTAAGTCTAGAACATATACCAATCCCCCTCCCCATCAACAAAACGAAATCGGTCGCCACCTTCCCTCTTTTGACCAACAAAACAAAATTGGTTGCCATCTCCCATCCCCAGCTGTTTGATACTGCCCACAATAGAAGCCCACCCCTTCCCTGGCTGACAAATTTAGCCTGTACAATGCCTATTTGTTTGGGTTTACTTATTAATACATAAGCCACATAGCTCCAGTGCAATACAACAGAAAATAGACACCAAGCATGTCTTGTCTGGTCTACTGAGGTTTCCTCCAAACTGTTCTTCTAAGATTTAACACAGTCAATCAGATCTTCATTTTACTGTAAGTTATAGTAGCTTACCCTCTAAAACTGTATTACTTTTGACTCTTGCATAAAACTGTACAGGACCTTCTGTCCAATACTGAGCAATAGAGAAGTTCAGTGTCTGGCTGTGAAATCAAACAACAGAAATGTATCTATGGCCTTTAAACTGACTACAATTCCAAAAGTACATTCCCACTACAACAGATGGCAACTCTTATATGCAGTTTTAGTTGGATATTAAATTGGAGGCATGGCCATGGCATGGATGACTTTACTGTAACATTCATTAATGCTGTAAATCAAAGGCCTTTATAGGTGAGGTCTGTCTCAGGACACCTTAAATATCATCTAACTTATTAGCTACATAAGCCAATATGGTGTACTGAGGTTTCCTCCAAACCATTATTCTATCATTAAAATCTTGCATAACAGTTTAAAATTCTATTGACAATACTGTAGCTTAATGGCCATGTTGGAAAAGACATAATAATGCAATCGCTCTATATGCCTGGTAAACATGCTTGTTAACAACATAGATGATCTGCCAACAATGCAGACATTACGATCATGTAAGCACAAGCACAGGTCTGCTGTGAGCCACATGTGTTTACCAGCTACATCAATAAATGAAACCATGCCAGCACAAGTTCCACGAAATGCTAGCCCATACAAGCCAAGCTCAGAACCGAGAATGTTATGCATTTAATATTGTGTTTAAGCTGGTGTCCAGTGAGCTAGTCTGTGAGTCAGCATGGGCCTGATTAGTGACTGATGCCCTTTGACCTCTGACATGGCTAGAGTAATCCCAAAGGGAAATGGGAGTGCGCCAGAGAAGTGATTCAGAAACAAGTAGTCCTGCCAAAAGCTCTGTATTATCAGTAACATATTAATATTATGAGCAGTCTGGCTAAATCAACACTCTTTCTCTACTGTTCAACCAATGTCACTCTTTTTATTTATAGGAAGTAAAGTGGTCCCTTATAGTCACGTGTGAACACACCACAGCACAGAGTGTGCGATTCCTTCTCTGCATTTAATCCATTCACCAAGTGAAGCAGTGGGCTGCCACCAACATAGTGTATAGGGACAGCACCTTGCTCAAGGGGACCTCAGTGATGACACTAGCAGTGCTGGGATTCGAACCCTCAACCTTCTGATTGCAGGGGCAACAACCTAACCACTAGGCCACCAGCTGCCCCACAGAAGAAGACAGAGGAGTATATCTGAATTTAATGAAAAGCCCACATTATGTGTTCTTGTTTTTGCAGAAAGACCTTTTTGGACACTGGAAGTATACAAGTGAAGACATTAGAAACGCAGAACTGAAATTGATGATGCAGAATGTAAATCACACGCAAAAGTACAGTTAGCTCCACAACTACTGGCACCCTTGATAATGAGGAGTAAAAATGTATTGGAAAGGTGACAAAACCAAACTTTTACACTGTCAGAGTTATCAGAATCCTTAGAATTTCTTATTAATAAAATGTAACTGAAGTATTTTCCCATTTATGTTTTACTTTCTGAATTATATCTAAGTGTTCAGGAACTCTTAGGTATCATGCACACGATGTGCCCTGTTTCACTGCAGGGTTAATGTAAAGCAACACAGAGAACAAAGTTCCTTAGTTCTTCATAACACGGACAAATGAAATGACACAAAAGTGTGTCTATAGTGACAATAAAGAAGGTACATGCCTGGAAATGACCATATCCACTGTTAAGACAATTCTTAAGAAGTTTAAAACTTACTGAAAAAATTGTGCTAATTTTCCACAAAGCCATTTTAATCTTTTTACCCATATTAACCAAGAATGCCAATAATTATGGAGCTCAATGTAATTAATTATAGTACTCACTAAAATGATATAACTCAATGACTCTATTACTGTAAGTACAAAAGAACATCAATAGGCCACCTCTAGACTTCTAAGGGTTAAATCAGCAACCAGAGAATAGCTCTTCATTACTGTTGTATCATTTTAGAGGGATTGAGGGGCTGCCCAACCATTCACCTTCATGCAACCTACAATCCTTGCAATATCAGAGATTGTTTTCTGAGAAGGTTTGGTTCAATCAGTAAAAGCACTGTGGCTGTTTTGCAACAACAAAAACACTCACCACTCGCATTTGTTAGAGATTTCAATAACTTCTAATACTATTATATTATTAGAATTTTGAGGCCAATTATGAACAACACATCTGATTCTCCAGTTGGTTGCGGCACGATTGTAGTAAATCCTTCAGTAGTGCAGAACATAACAAGGTAGTGTTCTTTACAGTAAATGATACTCAGAAAAACAAGAATAAACAAACAAACCACTAACATATTCAACAATGTGTCTAAATTAGTAACACTTTTTCATGTTGCATCTAAATCTGCTTGCCAAACATTTACACTTAGTTATATAAGATATATGTTAAATAAGATACTGTTTACTATTGCTTAGAGTGGTTACTGTTCAGTCAGTGTAAATATAAACTGTATGAAAACACAGCTGCTATGGGAATCTTTTATGTAAAGTTCTTGAGCTGCTCGGTTTGTAGGGTCTATGTTGTGCTGGGAAGATGAACTGGGAAGATAATTTCAGTACATCACTGAAGCTTAAATAACAGAGATGAATGGCATTCAGTAGCTTGCAGATTGAGATATGATAAAGTGACTTTTCAAAGTAAAAAAATACAAAAAAACACATTTTTGGTGTTAAAACACATAAAGCACTTAAAATAGAAAAAAATTTCAGAGGATTCAATTCAATTTTCTTATCCGATCATCAACATTTAGTCTGAGTTGGCGCTAATGGCCTAAGTGGGCTAAGAGCTCTTGACATCAGTCATTGAACTCGAGTGACGTCAATACTGTGGAGAGCCACTCACAAAACTGGAACAAAGCATGAAAAATGGTTTATAATGGCAGCAGTTAGTGTCATGTTTTACAAACCTATTTAATGCTAAAATATGACTTGCTGCATAATGAATACAGTGAGGGAAAACAAGTATTAAGACTCTTCCACTGCATAGATCCACTTTACACTGAAAAAATAAACAAAGATATGTTTCAAAAATAAGCGATAAAAACAAAACTATTCAGACCCAACAAACTGTTGACATCAGTACTTTGTTTTAAAGCTGCTGTTGGCAAATACATGTTCAAGATATCTGTGATAAAAAGTAATTTGTTTTTGCACTGCGGTTCAACTTTGACCCATTTCATCTGGCGAAATGTCTAAAATTCTCTAAGGTTAGGAGGGTCCCTCTGATGGACTCACTATTTCAAAATCCTCCGTAAATCAAGGGATTTGCTAGGTCATGCAAGTACCTTCAACTACTTTGTCTGACACCAGTCTAATGTTATTTTGGTTGTTTGTTTAGGGTCGTTTTCTAGTCGGACTGTCCATCTTCTGCTCAGATTCAGTTTGAACTTAAATGAACTTAAATGAACTTAAATTCCCTGTTGTTCAGAAAGAGTTCTGATTTGTCTTAATGCTTCTATGCAAATTCAGGCAGAGGCATTTTAACATAGAAATAACAGAGATGATTGCTGTGTAGTTTTTTGCTTGTTGTTCTCTGTGCAAACCAGATGTTTAAAATTTTGGTAACACTTCATTGAAGGTCAAAATTAAGGTTACAAAACACTTAGAAAGACGTATTCCAACAGTTATCGTATTTTTTGAAATGACAATTTATTAGGTGAGTCTTTCTAAAAACTAAAACTTATTGAAACAAGCGTTTATAAATGATTATGTAGGTTTATTTCACGGCAGGAGTTATGAATACTGGCCTTAAGCTTTTTTTCCATGCTTCTGTAGCTTTTCCCTTTCAAATGTTGTTAAATAACATAGACAACTTTAGGAAGCTCCTTCAACATAATTGATATTTACTATGTGAAATCTTCCCAACAAAGACAAAGAAGTCTGAATACGTTTCCCTCACTATATTGAACCGATGGAGATGTGGGTGGACAATAAATTGTTAATTCTGTAGCTGCAAATGGGCTACAGTCAATTATTGTGTACCTACAAATAGCAGCCTGTGCTATTTCAGTTTCACACATCTTTTCAGTGTTAAGATTTTGAAAAGTAGGCACTTCATATCATATACGAAATGATTTCAAAGATTCAGTTATCCAATCTTCCTTTACAGTAATTTGGTCATTAGATGTACAAGACACTGACAGACAGGAAAAGGTGAGTGAACAAGAGAAATGGATGTAGGAAGTCCTGCTTGCAGCATACGACAGATGTGTTAATCCCATGGTCAGAAAAGGCCAAGCACAACCCTGTCATGTCAGAGTAATTTCAGTAATAGCCTGACCTCCATAGAGGACCCAGTTCAGATTAGCAACGCTGATGGGCTCTGAATTAAAACACGTTTACCCTATCTCCCTAATAACAGTCATCTTCCATCAAGCAGCTAACAAGAGGACACATTTTAGGCTACTTTTATTAAGATTAACAAGGCCACTCAATGGTGTTCTCCAGTGGTTCTCGCAATCACAGCAGCTCCTGTACAAGCATTAATAATTTCCACACAACTACAACCAATCTAGGCTGCTTAGATCAAGGTAGTTGTTGTTTGCTGATTGTTATTAACCTTAAAACAGAAGCAAGGCAAAACATCCTGCTGTGATTAATATAGCAAAGACTCTTTAGTGAAACATGGATTTTGCCATTGCAATAAAAATAGAATAATTAAATGTCATTTCTGAAGTAGGCTTTAAACATGGACAAGTTGCTAGTGGGCTTTTTCCATTGTTCTGTACTACTAATTTTTAACAGTATGTCATGTGGGGTGATTTAGGTATGCAGTTTGAACAAAGCTACCTGATGAGGTATCATCTTTCTTTACTTGTTAGCTGCAATGCAAAGCTAAATAAGCAACTCTGAATGTAAAAAAAAGAAAGAAAGAAAGTGAAAAATGTATTTTTTTTCCCTCTACAGTAGTGATTAAAAGATTTTAACTTACAACCAGGTTGCCTATGACCATGACCAGCATGAAGACCAGGATGCAGAGCGGCTGTCCGGCCACCTCCATGCAGTCCCACATGGTTTCGATCCATTCGCCACAAAGCACTCGGAAAACAATCAGGAAAGAGTGGAAAAAGTCCTTCATGTGCCAGCGCGGAAGCGTGCAATCCTTGCTGATCTTACACACACAGTCCTGGTAGTTCTTTCCAAACAGCTGCATGCCCACCACAGCAAAGATGAAGACTATGATGGCCAGGACGAGGGTCAGGTTACCCAAGGCGCCTACGGAATTGCCGATGATCTTAATCAGGGTGTTGAGTGTGGGCCAGGACTTGGCCAGCTTGAAGACCCTCAACTGAAAAGAGCATGGAGGTTAGTGTCTTGCTTCTAATATTACAATGTGGCATACAGCAGAATGTTAACAGGCCAAAGTGATATTGTCTTCAAAAAGGAGGGTGAAATATACACTGCTATATTTTAAAGAAAACAATATCAATATATATATATTATTTTTTTTTGCTTTACACACTCTCTTCATATGAAGACATTTTCCCGGCATTCCTGAAACGTAGTGTATATAAAATATGCTGCGTCTATGGAGTGCAAACAAAATTTACTCCACTGTTATATATAGCGGATTAAAAGGTTATGACTTTTTTCATGATTATGTCCAATAAACAATAAACCAAATCCTCTGACCATTCTTCACAAGGGATGTAGGGCACATTTTGCTGCTTTTGTATAAGAAGCCAGAAAATCATAATATAAAATGAGCAGTACAACACTGTGAGGATGACCTCAAAGACCAAACTATTACACATAAAAGATAAGTAAATCCTTTTGGCAAAACACTACATGACCTGTATTAAAATGTGTTCATGCGTTGTGAAGCAGAATATGTAAGCCACTTTTTCCAGTTTCAATAGTGAAACATGATGGTGTATTTAATCTTTCGAATGCAATGGCTTTGTATGTATGCATATGTATAAGGCTATGAAAAAGCCGGCTTTTCAACTTACATGCATAAATACAATGTATGTATGGCCCTATGTATTCTAATTTGCCATTAATACACAAGGAAAACAATCTGCTATTTAATCTAGTGACATGCAAAATGTTCAGATACAAATGCTTCAGTACACATTCAGATTAAGACTTCAGAACCCTTAAAACTTGTAAATATGTTACAGCTCCAATAGAAACGTTCTGCTAAAGTACTGTCGCATAGAACTGTCGCATTTTCAGACCAGTCTTACCAGCCGGAATGAGCGGAGCACAGACAGCCCCTCCACATTGGACAGGCCAAGTTCCATGAGACTCAAGCAAACAATAATCCCGTCAAAGATATTCCAGCCCTGCTGAAAGTAGTAGTATGGGTCCAAAGCAACTAGCTTCAGTACCATTTCTGCTGTGAAGATGCCAGTGAACACCTGTAGATAAACAATGCATATGATCATTACCAAGACAGCTCACTTGCATGAGGTCTGACAGAAAATGGCATTGTTTACATTATATTTGGAGCTGAAAGTATTTACTTTCAGCTTTAGAAGTTGCTTATTATAAGATATTTTCACACGCTGACTCAAGAGATTACCCTGGGTAAATTCTCACCAGGTTCCCCACACTGAGCATGCCATTGAACTCTTCAGTCATAGGGTAGTGCTCCAGGGCCATGAAGAGTGTGTTGAGAACGATGCAAATGGTAATGGCCAGGTCTAGGAAAGGGTCCATCACCATGACCTTCACCGCGTCCTTCAGCTTCATCCAGGTAGGAGAGCATGTCCAGATCAAGTACTTTTTCGCAAACTCATACCAGCAAGGATGACATTTCTGCCGAGACTCTTCCAGCTCTGCAATCAGGAGAGGAACCATTAAGAGTTGTGTGTCTGTGCTGAGTTCCCTTAAAGCAATAGTTAGTGCTTAAAGAATATTGTCTGCCTGATTTGATTAAGAATGGTACTAGTGTTTTTTGTTGGTTTAAACATTAAAAGACAAAAAACTGAGTATCATGAAAATATTGAGAATCATGACACTATACTTTTGCCATGCTGCACACTTCTATACAATCTATGGTACAGGATTTCACTTTGAACGCTACCCTTTTACAGCACAGTTGACTCTAATACTATAATACTATGGCTTGATACAATGCGTTGGAAAAACTGGCCCTGACACACTAACCATTTAGGAATTTTTCAAAAAACGTTTTTCTAGGTATATAGTAACAGACCAGTTTGGACACAACTACTCATTTTTTTAGGTTTACTTTTTGCATTTTAGGTTCACTCTTAGCATTCTCTCGAGCTTAAAAAATTATTCTTGCTCTAAACTACTTGACACGGCAAATAAATAGATTCTTCACATGCATTTTTGTTTGGGACATAAATTCATTGCCATGAATTTTATTTGTATTTGTATTAAACACATATAAGCACTTAAGTGTAATATACAAACATAATACATCATCCAAACTTCTGACTGCTTCCATATGAAAAATCACCAGCAATGTGGTTCAACAATATGGAACAGCTTGGCTTTAATTTGTACCGAAGCCCCGCTTATAGTCAAAGGTTGAAAATAACTACATGATAATCAGACTAAAAGAACATTTGCAGAATCACCCACCATCCATGGCATCACTAAAGAAGCTGATGGAGCTGAGTCCTCTTTTTCTGCGAGGAGGCAGTGCTTCCCCTTGCACTTCCGGTGAGGGTTTGGGGGTCTCAGCGGGATGCTCTTCCAAACATACTAACTCCTGTTAGCCACCAGACACATGGTATAAAGATAGAACAAACCACTTAAACTGAAAGGAAATATCACAGTATGTCAGTATAGACTATATATCGCTCAGCTGTAGCATAGTGCTTCCCAGTCCCGATCCTGAAGTATTACTAACTTGCATATTTTCATGTGTCCTCTGCTCTAATGCACCCACTCTAACTCATGAAGATCGTGTTATTTCGCTGATTAGTTGGTGACCTAGAGTGGCTAACGGTAGGTTTCACTCTTAGACATTTCACTCTTCTCTTTGAGGTTTCCAGTGGTTTATACTTGAGGTTTGGTTTTCTCAGTAAAAAGACATTTCAGGCCTGTCAGTATTGCTGAGTAATTGTTTTGATTCATTTTGGACAGCCAACTTAAACTTGTTGCCACTTCTGACCACCAATAGTAATAACCTCTGAACATTTTCCATACTGCCTCTCCCGCTACTAACAACTACTATGCATTTCCACTGTCTACAACTGGTACTGACCATGTTCTCTTTGACCTTCTCCATGCTGCAGCCGGGGAGCGAGGTGGGTGTGTGGGTGCCGATGACAGTGATTCCATTCTGGTCTAGTGAGAGATTAAGACGGCCATTAACAGTGAGGGTGGGCGTGAAGACTTGTGAACAGTGGCTGCGAACACTCCCCGTGCGACGCTTGCGATACGGTGTGACAGTGGACCCCAGCCTGCTCCGGCCTTCACCAGCCACACTGGTCTCATCATCGGCAAAGTCAGCCTCGGAGTTATTGCGCGGCCGAAAAGTGAAGATACTGATGTTGCTGCCCCGCCGTGTGCTCAGAGGATGGGAAGATAGCGTGGCCAGTAGAGGGTGTGCTGGCTAGAGCACAGAAAGAAAAAAATAAGTATTATACTCCTTAAATGTCTTTAAATAATTAATTACACAATTGATTTTGCATTTATTATTATTTTGCTTGCATTTATTTTGATGCCCAGAAAATATTGTGTTGAGTGCTTCAAATCCAAGGAATCTTCATCTAAAGGAAAGGAATCTCCACAGATGGAAATAAGGCAACAAATACGCTGTATAACAAAAAAGATGCTGTCAAAAACAGTAAACTGATGGTACTGCAGTACTGCATTAAACTGAAACGTGCTCAAAAATGAAAAAGCAAATGAGAAAAAGAAAACGAACCATTAGTTCTACAAGACCATTGCTTATTAAAAACTCCAAAAGACAGGACACTAAAATGACCAGCAACAGGCCTTAATGAGCTGAGCTGAAGTCATTGTGAGAATTTAGCCATGTCAGTAAAGAAAACCGGACAGATTAATCCATGCCTCCGTTTTCTACCCTTTTGTCCCACACGCAGGGTCGGGAGCCTATCCCAGCTGCTGCGGGGTACACCCTGGACAGTCACCAGCAGATCACACAGAGACCAACCATTCACACTCACATTCATACTTAGAGGCAATTTACCTATGTAAATTGGTGCTCAATTGACCTATCCCCAATGCACGCATGTCTTTGGTGGCAGGAGAAAACAGAAGCACCCGGAGGAAACCCACACAGTCAAGGGGAGAACATGCAAACTCCACACAGAAAGCCCAACCCACCGTGCCACCCTAGGACAGATTTAAATTAAACCAAATGTCTATTCATTCTTCATGATTCTCCATTTCATTTCAGCCTGCATCAGTCTTTAGCTGACATTTGTATATATTTTATGCCAAAGTAAAATGCAGAGGATGCTGAATGAATGACCTTTTTAAAATGTCTAGCTACAGTGGACTTCAGTTTTCCATTAAGAACTGAACTCTTATGTTCACTGATTCAGGTGTGTAACTGTCTATTTGTTTTGCCAGTATTTGAAAACTACAGTACATACAAGAACATTTTCTGTAAAAGACTTTCTCGTAAATCTGACTTAAGACACAATGGCTACAATGAAAAAGTCAACATATGTTCTCTGCAGACACATCTTACATGCAGAATTTTACTGTTTTCTTGTTAGCTCTGGAATGGACAACAAGTCTAAAAAAAGTTTCCTGCCAAGAGCATGTGAGTGCCTCCTAATGACTTTCTAAAGGAGCTTACTGGTTAGAGTAAGGTTTACTCTAAATGGTTACTCAGTACAAATTGTTTCAAATGCCTGATCCAACCAGGTTTTAGGACAAACTGTTTATGGTCTTTTTTAAATGACCTGGCTTGTCCTTTCAAAAAAGAACAAAAACAATGCAAAAGTGTAAAAGATATATATGGTATTTTCTGATTGTGGAAAATGACTCTAAGGTTGAGTGTTTATTCCCCTAATGAGAGACGCTGTCTGGGACTGCACTACTCCTGTTCAGAACTCTTACCTTCTCGTCGAATGGATCGAACTTGGGTGATCTGAGGTCTGTATCTTCCTCTGTTTCCTCTGACATGGTTCTGTGGGATCTGCATCTGGGCCGACGCTCTCTGGAGTCTTTACGATGGATTGGAGTTGGAAGCATCTCTTGCGCTCTAGCCAGCTCAGCCTCCTTGTTTCTTTTTGCTAATGCCTAGGAAAATGGGTTCAAAACTTCTATATAAACTGAGATGTTCTATTGACAGTTCTAACATCAGAGAGACTAACATTCACGTTGCCATTGTCAATTCAAATACACCTTGACTCAAGCAATTCGTGTAAAGCAATGTGATAAATGAGCGTCAGAAAATCATCCACATAATCCCACTGGTACTAAATGGTTCTTCATTCATCCACATCCACCTGATAATCACCTTAGCAACAATGGATGTGATGTCATTTTCAACAGCTTACATTTTAAACGATATAACAAACGAGTAGCTATGAAATTAACTGAGGTTGGGAGGAATACCCTTTGCTCTCTGCGGAGATGTTCCATGGCCAGCTGGAACTCTCTCTCTTTCTGCCAGGCCTCAGCGATGGTGGCCTGGTTCTGCTCCTCATAGGCCATGGCTACCACAGCCAAGATCAGGTTTACCAGGTAGAAGGAGCCCAGGAAGATCACCAACACAAAGAAGATCATGTAGGTCTTTCCTGCGGAGCGCAAAGTCTTCCAGAAAAATAGAGACGAAAAATAAGTGATAGTGGAACCTAAATGTTTTGACACATCCCCTTTCCTTATTTGATTTATTTGACTTATTCTTCTTGTGAAGAGAGTTTACTGCAAAATTTTAAGGTCTTCTCAATTTTCTCTTGAACATGTACACAAAAAATAAAGGTGTACCAGTTTCAATCAAATTAAAAAGAATAAATGTTTGCTGTCTATCAAAACTGCTGGTACGCACTTGGGGCTCTTCCAAATAATTGCTCTAAATTATCTTGAAAGAATCAATGTTCGCTGTGTATCAAAACTACTAATACGCCCATATGCCTCTTCCGCTAAATTATCTCTGAAGTATACAAGAAAATCAGTATTGTTCTGACACAAAACAATTTGGGCATGTAATATAGTTACATATAAGAAATGTAATGTAACATTCACCCCAGAATTACAATCTGTTAGGAGCCTCTAAAATATGTGTATCATTACACTACTAACACAGTATTTGAGCTTAGCAATACTAACAGGTTACCTGGTGATACAGGTTTTCCCAGTAGTCTTGTGTCATTAGCCTAAAGAGAGCCAGGAAGGCCCAGCCAAAACTATCAAAACTTGTGTAGCCATAGTTAGGATTTCTCCCAGTCCTCAAACAGTCAAACCCATCAGGACACTTTCTGAAGGAGACAAAGACAGCAGACAACACACAGTTACATACTTCAGAAACAAAACTGCCATGATAAATTCAAAACAGACTGTTTTGGCGGCTTGGTCTCCTTGTACGGACTAAGGAGTGAATGGGCATTTTGAAATTTGAACAATGTTTACATAGTACATCAAACTTCAAAGGAAGGTAAATTCACGATTTGCAAAATATAGGCCCTTGAAAACCACTACATGGTAATGTTTGTCCATACCAAAGTATATTTAGTGCTCTGAGGATAGAAATCCCATTGTTTGACAACATAAAAATGAATACTTTTTTTCATCATATTAACAGAGAAACCCTCAAAGTGGGCCTCACAAGACATCTACAGTGGCATGCATTGAGATCCAAAGGGGATTATGATGAGACAGATGGGTATCAAGTTGCAGTGAAATTTTTTTTCAACCCATTGCCCTCAGCCAGGCCCATCTCTCTGTTACCATGGCGGCATTAGGTTTGAGTGACAGGCAGAGTGGAGGACAGAGCTGTGTCAGTCTAAAAGAGGGATCATTTAGTAATGGAACTACCAACAGCTGGAGAGAGCATTGCCTCACTTTGAGGACATCTGTAAATCTGTCCGAGAGAGAAAAGGGGGAGGAGGTAAAGGGCAAGCAAGAGAGAGAGAGATCCAGAGAGATAAAGAGAGGTGGTAAAGGAAAGAAATGGAGGTATAGGTAAAGAGGGAGAGAGGAGGTAAAATGAAACAGAAAGATAGAGAGAGATAGAGAAAGTAAACGTGAAAAGAAAATAACAGAGAAATGGAGAGAAGGTAAAGAGAGAAACCTGAGATTTCACGTTTTATCTGCAAAAACGTATCACAAAAATACAGACTGCAGATACAGAAAGACTTGATCAGGGTGCTGTGTCAATGAAGCAGTCACTGGTTTGGTCAGCTCAGTGAAGAAAGAGAGAAAGGGAAAGAGAGAGAGAGATACAGAGAGGCCGAGGGAGATTAAGGAGGCAGGTCTAAATTTTGTGCATTAGGAAAGATCAGATGGGCACAGGGTTGCTATGAGGACACTCCGAGTCTCTATAGTAACAAAGTCTCAGAGGTGGTTGCCAGCGGCGACCATGGTAGGAGTGTCTCTTGGGTTCAATCTGTCCACAGCATTTGTGTGTGTGTGTGTGTGTCACTACTCTGTTACTACTCAGCAATACTCTTGGTTCTGTGCTTGCGCTGAGTAATTTGATACAACGTAATTGCCTAATGAATAGTGAAGAAAATGTTATGCTACAGAAATGGGCATGCAGCTAAAGTTAAGTTTACATATCCAACATAAACACTGGGTCATGCCCAACATTTTTCTAATTTACAGTAAGTCTCTGTCTTTAACCCTTTTTAAGCCACACGCTTTTGAAATATTAATGTCAAAATCCAGTATATATTTTTGGCACTTAAAGGGTTAACTAAGAAGTCAGTGTGTACACAGTTCATTTCATTTACACTGAGACCAGAACAGGTTGGAGGTGCACTGACAGGATTCCGCACCGGGCCAAATTTACTGGCCACTACTGTACTTGCTCCTTTTCTTGCACATACGCACACCAACAACCGTGTCTCATAGCAACGTTTGCATGACTTTTGCCATCCTTACAGTAGTCTATTATTAGCCGACGAGGCTGTGATTGGAATACGGGACTAGAGCTGTCCCTGAAGGGACAAATCAAAATCACCCATATTTCGGGATGTCCCGGACAATTCAGGACGGTTGGCAGTCCTACCAAGGCCTCACAGACACACAACAAAACACTAGCATGCTAAATATCTGTCCCTGTCGGTGAGTCCAAATCCTGCAGTGTGAAATGTTGTGACTGGCTGCGAGTGCAGTGACAAACCACAGCTACTGAAATCACAAGAAATGGGGTGAGGGTAAACTCGTTATTTTTTATATTCGTATTCTTTCATCCTTGCTTTTTTACTGCAGAAACAACCTGGATTGTTCACTTAATTTCTGAAAGAAAATAATTTCTGTGTGTGTTCAAATAGTCTTTTGGATTCGGCCTGAGTGTCACACTTAGCATCACGTTTTACCTCTTGCATGTATTTTTGTGACATAATGTTACTTGGAGACCAGACAGACTGGTTGGAGATTGCTCCCGGTGAAAGACCTTGTGATGTATGACGCCACTGGTCCGTCACATAGTGTTCTAACGACTCCAAGAATTACGATTACAAGACAGCAAGTTGTGTTGTGTAAAGAGTACAGTACATGCTTCTACAGGGATTTCCCTCTGATGAGCGTCACCCTCTCTCTGATAATCAGTCAGATCACACACAAACTACACACATACACACACACACACACACACACACACTCAAACACAAACTACACACATCATCAATACTGCTGTGTCCTATTGCATCTTAAAGGGTCAGGAGGACACATCCGGATGGTAAGGAGGATTTTCTCAGCAAGCCTAGTAATGAAGGAAAGATCTGTACTGCAAAAGCACATGGAGATGTTCTTAAATGAATTCTACATTTTTTTTCATACTAATTACACCCATAACCCTTCTGTGGTTTTACAGACCAAAACCAACCTAAAATGAAATGTTTTTCACACTGTGCCACACAGACACATATAAGGCATGTGAGTAACTTTATACTTCTCACTGCTGTATATCTTTGTTCAGTAATTACTTTTACATTACATTTACATTTGTGGCGCTTGTCATGCTAGTGAACCCAGACTTAGCCGCTTATTTAATATTCTACCAGAGCTGAAGTTTGAACATGAATGACTATTTCAGTAAAACAACACCACTCAGAAAAAAATTCTCCCTTTGAGGGAACAAATGCTTTCACCGTGGTGACACAAACAAAGGTGACTCTCAGTGATTTTAGTCAGGGGACATATTTGTACTATGTTGCAAAACAGTTAAATTTTTTTCAGCTGTACTGACTCCTGAGAGAAAAATACAGGGAGAGAGCTACAGAAAATCGAGTGGGAATATATATCTGTTTGTGTACCGTATGTGTGTGAGGGACAAAGAGGGAGAGGGAAAAGAACAGCAGCCCTAATCCCCAATGTTCTGTTATGGTAAAAACAGCCATTAACGAACCTACAAAAGGGCTTAGGCAGGATCAGATGTGAATTTAGAGGGGAAATCCTCCACAAAGCGGGTGTGCGGACGAGCCGGGAGTGCAGCAGGACCGCACACTCGCTCCCACGAGTGTTAAGACTGTCCAACATCAACTAGAACTCAGCACTGTGTGCACAAGAAAATACACTCAGCATTTATGTTATAAACAAAGAGATGTTTCCGTTTCTAAAGCGATTACAAAACAATGGAAATATGACTTTTTCATGCTGTAGGAAGGTGTTCCTTTTTTATAGCTGCATATGTTCATTTCCATTTCCATTTTTTTGTCTTTTAAAAACACTAATAATAAATAAACAAAATAATAAATCACTAAAAGCCATTGCATGCCTAGACACCGAAAGAGACTACCTACTACAGAGCTGACACTGTTACTGAATGCACAACAGTATGCACAACAGCATGCGGCCAAAATTAATCTACAACTAATTACAATCATTTTAGACCATGGACATGGACAAAAAATACAAAATTAATATACAAGCCTATATATATATATATATATGCAAGTTGAAGCCATTTGATAATTTGGATTTTCATTTTTTTTTCATCATCATACCCATTTCTGCTGTCAGTTATTTTCAGATGTCTCTCAGATCTGTAATAGTGTGTATTCTAACCAGCCCAAAACAGCCGAGGATTTAAAATTAACACAGATGGGTATTTAGTTCAATAAAATCCTTGAACTAGCTCTGGCAACACAAACATCATCCCGTGGCACTTGTTTGAAAGGCACTGGGATTTGTGGGATTATAGAATGGGCAGCACAGGGCCGGGCGGATGCTTCAGGGAGAGACATTTTGATGTGCAGAGTTACCACATGGGTTTGTGATTCAGTATGAGCTGTTTCAACAGGTGTCTGTCCCAAATGTAACCTGACAAATGTAACCACTTCAGAACTGATGTGACTTCTGGTGAAGTAATGAGTTTAAAATCGGATCAAAATATGTGAAAGCAAGGGTTTTAGTAAGACTACAACACTGCAGTTTGTGGGATAGGAGGGTTGATCTAAGGGTGATCGTAAACCAGATTATCATAAATTAAGACAAGCATCCAACATAGAATTTTAGAAAAAAATTTTGGTGACACCTGACACTGCATGTTTAAATTGCTCATTGTGCACAATGTACAGTTGTGGTCTGAAGTTTACATACACTCATGGGTATGAATGTCATATTCATTTTGGGCTTTTAATGATTTATTTGAACCATTCTTTTGTTTGTCGGAATTCATTGGATTGACCTATACTCAGAACAATGGGAAAGTCCAAGGAACTCACTGAAGATCTAAGAATGAGAATTGTAGATTTACACAAGTTGGGAAAGTCTCTTGGAGCCATCTCTAAACAACGGCAGATTCCAAGATCATCAGTTTAAAAAATTTCACATAAGTACAAGTTATTCAGATGTGTCACCACTTTGCCAAACTGTCATCCTCAGATGAAAGGAAGCTGGTTAGGATGTTCAAGAACAAGCCAAGGACCACCAAGCGAGTTTTACATCACCATGGACCAAGAGGGTGCTGACCAAGAAAGAAGCTCCAAAATCGACACCTTTAAGCTCGACTGAACTTTGCAGCTGTCCACATAGACAACCCACAAGCTTTCTGGAGAAAAGAAATTATGATCAGATGAGACAAAGATTGAGCTATTTGGCCACAATAACATGTTTGGAGGAGTCAAGGTGAGGCTTTAAACACTGTGCCAGCTGTCAAACATGGTGGTGGTAGTATCATGCTCTGGGGCTGATTCGCTGCAAGTGGCACTGGTGCATTGCACAAAGTGGATGGAATAACAAAGAAGGACTACCTCCAAATTTGTCAACTTCACCTCAAATCAACAGATAGACAATTGAAACTTGGACACAAATGGGTGTTTCGACAAGATAATGATCCCAAACACACATCAAAACTGGTTTTGGAATGGATAAAGCAGGCTAACACTAAGCTTCTGGAATGGCCTTCTCAAAGCCCCAACCTCAACCCTATTGAACATTTGTGGACTATGATTAAAAGCAAGCTCTGTGCCAGGAAACCAACCACTTTAAATGAACTGTACCAATACTGCCAAGAGAACTGGTCAAATATCCAGCCGGAATTATGCCAGAAGCTTGGTGATGTCTAAAAAAGCATCTGAGAAAAGCATCTGTTAAACTTGTTAAAGGACATTCAATCAAATATTAGTTGGGATGTATGTGTATATTTGGGTCTGTATGTGTAATTTTGACCCTGTGTTGATTAGAGAAAATCATAAATAAATTAAATCTTGTGCACCCAATTCTTGTTTTAATCATTAAAGTTGTATGTCGTAGAATCATTGTGCCCTGGAAAAAGAATGGTTCAAATAAATCATTAAAAGTCCAATATGAATATAACTTTCATACCCATGATGAGTGTATGTAAAGTTTTGACCACAACTGTATATGCTTATGGTTGCACTGTATGTCAACAAAATCCATTAGGAGTGTGAGCATTTTCTACTAAAGCTTTTTTTGAACAAAAGGGTTGAAAAAATTGATACAGCAGCTATACTAACTCTTCAAATTGCAACACAAACATCTCTGATATATCAGAAATCTACCCGATCATCCAACTATCAGGGCTTATTTTGGGAGTCAAAGCCTTGGCTACATTACATCACAGACAGATCGTATAAGAGTCTGGGTATTTGGGTAACTGGGAGTATTTGCTGGCTGAAATATTGAGGATCACACACTAAACAAAACCAATACGGAGGTGAAGTAGATAAAAGATTAGGGTTAGGGTAAGGGTTAGATAAACGTAAAATTTACATGAAAGTAAATGTAAATAATTAAAATGCTCCACCAGACACTTGAATTTACTACTTTTGCACAGTCTTTACTGGCTGCTGGGGAAATCCATTCAGATTTTGTGGAATGGTAGACACTGTTAGACATGTTCGACACATTCCTTCTACTCTGAAACTCGACTGGGTTTTTTCCCCACACACACTACTCAATTTTTATTCCTGACTGATGACTCCAACTGCCATAAAATCCATGAATGTCTATAGGGATCAAGCACACTCTTGGCCCAGTAGAGAACTGGGGCTAAAATCAAAGTAAAAATCATGTAGTCTAACCCCAGCTTAATGAGTTATTGCTGGTCCCATACTGGATGTCAAACGATGACTGATGAAGCTGAAATTCAACCCAGTCCAGTTTCATCAGTGATGGCCAACCTGGGCTTAATAAAGGTCTAAAAATCACAGTGTATGACTAATCATACCCTTGCCATAAATGTCAAAACCAACAGGTTAGGTTAAATACAAAAAACATACTAAAAATCCAGTGTCCTCAGAAAAATCTCATGTCCGGCTTGTGGAAAGCCTTCCTGCAATGGTTCGGAGATTTTCAGGCTTATTTATACTCTGAAAATACCGTTATTGACCTTGTGCAACTGGCCTGAAATCATGTGAAATAATGAATGATAATACATGATAATCCAGACAGATACATGTTGCAACGTTAAAGAGATTACCAGAGGAGACCAGAAATGATCAGTGCCATCAGGCCTCCCTGAATGCAGTCTGGCATAAATAATAAGGGAAAGCAGGGCACAAACTACCACAAAACAAAATGTAACATGGACGTTTTATGTAGTTAAACAGATTCCACTAAAACATCATTTAACACCATACACTAAGTTGTACCTCTAGTTGGAGTAAGACAGAACAGTTTGCCGCCCGTTGGATACAAATGGGTAGAGGCAGTAAAATAATGTATCAGAAATGATAAAGTTCTCACATACCCAGCATCACTGCTAAATCCACATATTAAGGCATCCTTGGCTCCTTCGATTTTATAGTAGTTCTCTGAGGAGAAAGGCGAGAATGCAGTTTAATGACAAGCAGAAGAACATACAGAATAACCAAACAGATAATGGCAAATGGAAATTACCAGGTGAATGAAATACTGTTGTGTATTCGTTTTTTCCTTTAACAGTGTACAACCGCTAAAAAGTAATCATCCTGCTGCTACAGTCTCCATGAAAAACACATGCTTGGACTACGTATATTTGGGCTGAGTTTGTCAAGTTTCGAGAAGGGGCGCAATAGCGAAATACTGACATTAGTAACAGTAATGAACTAACAGAAATACAGGAAAACAAAAGACTTGGAATGGGGACATAAACGGAAAGCCGACACAGAGGCGAACAAACAGGATGAGGGTAACGGTAGACAGACAAACCATAACAGCTGAGACACACTGCATAAACAAACATATGTAAGTATTAAACAGGAGGGCAGGACAGCTTCAGACGAAAACAGAAAGTAGAAAGCACATGTGACAGAGTGTGAATAAGAATCAAACTTTGGGTGTGATCATAATGATTCCACCAAGCATAAAGTTAGAGGACTAACATTTCCAGTACACAAAAGGGAATAAGGGGAGAATTCAATAGATGACTGGTAGCCCCGTAAAACAATACACTGTTAAAGTGGGTGTGACCAACTGGGTGTTAAGTATCGTCCAAGTTTTTGCTGATCTTGCTACCAGAGCTACTAGGACTTGATGGAATAATCAGCTTCTTGCTTTATATCCTGAATGGGAGAGGGGAAGGCAACATCATTGGGGTCATCAGGTGGGCACCAAATCTTCAGTGTTTCGCTGATTTAGCTTCACGACACCTCCGGAGGGCTCAGCAGCAACACCTACCATCCCAGGCATGCTCCCCTCTGTCTTTACCCCTCAACGGTCATCTCATCGCCAAATTTGAGTCCTTTCTCTTGATCCACAGCCTCTGAGAGTGACTTCACTGCTTGTATCTCTTCAGAAGCCAGGTTGTGGTTTTGGCAACGAACCCTCTGCACCCAACTTCTACTGGGAACACTTTAGTACGTCATTTGCATTGTTCTGCCTGGGCAGCTTATTCAGCATACTTTAAACTTTTCCGCTCGTATGCCCATTTCCTCCCAGTTGCTAGTCTGGGTGCAGCTGCTCGTATTGCTGCATCATTAGACTCAGACAGAGTCATGTCCAGTCTCACTTTAGTACACTTGTATTCTTCAGTGATGCTGGAGACTGGCAGTTCGAGAGCACTATGTCCATACAAGCCGATAGTGTTGAGGCAATGTGGGAGCCCAAGCCATTTCTTGATATATGAGCTGATGGTTCTCTCCAGTTTCTTGACTTTGGTGATTGGGACCTTATAGACCATTAGGGGCCACATTAGGTGGGGGAGAAGTCCAAACTGCAGACATCACAGTTTCAGCTTGCCAGGAAGTGGGGTCTTGTCTATGGTGATAAGGCCTTTGATGGTTTCCTCCTTTATTTGATTACTCTGATCTGAGTCTTTAAGACTTTGATTGTACCATCGTCCCAGGCTCTTGACTGGCTGCTCTGACACCAATGAAATGGGTCTGTCAATAATGTGGAATCTCTGGTCTGCGAGTTTTCCTCTGATGATGGATATACTCCTAGACCTGGTGGGTTTAAACTTAATACAAGCCCATGTTATGTTCTCATGAAGCTTTCTCAGTAATCGTTTGGTGCATGGAATGGTGGAGGTCAGGGTGGTCAGGTAGGCACGAATAGGTGGTAGGCGCTGTCCATCCTGCAGGCGTTCTCCTCTTACCACCCACTTGGCATGACTGTTGGCATGGTTGCGGGATGTACCGAGAAGTACCGAGGTTCAGGCGTGTTTCCAAGCGGGGGAAATGCGTATCTACGCTCGACAGCCATGGTCTGGGTTGGGAGGGGGTGGCATACGGGGGGCGCGGTTGATATGTTTTATGCTATCTTGGGCTGACGGCCGCGCACCCGACTTTTAGTTTATGAGGCATGCCCATGACGTGAGGAATGTTTAGGCAGCTCAAAATCCAAGACGATTCTAAAATTCCGGCCGGAAGCCCGACGCTGGACTCAAAAAGAGGATATGTCCGGGGAAAAGTGGACATCTAGTCACCCTACCTAATGTCACAGTATACACATTTTTTCTGTACCTTCACTGGTAATAAAGTCCTTCATGGACTGCCAGGTTTTGTTGTTGCAGACAAAGCTTTCATTTGCAGGGTACGTGGAGTTCACACAGTGTGCGGCACTGCGGACACACTTCTGCCGCAGGACACCCATAAAGAGCTGGAGACCAATCAGAGCAAAGACGCTGAGGCAGAAGACGGTCAAGATCATCACATCCGCTAGCTTCTTTACTGACTGGATCAGGGCACCCACAATGGTTTTCAAACCTGCCCAGTGGCAGAGAAGAGCATATTAGTAGATATATGGAAACGCAGACACTGTTAAACGATCATGGTTAGGTGTTTAATGTAATTATCACTATAAGCCTAAACCAATGGACAAACCCTTAACTGGCCAAGTCTTTTTTGCTAAAGGATAGATCACATTTTGGCCATGAAAAAGTACAAACTCAGAACTCGGATGAAAATAAATGTGAATGTCATTCATTATGTAACTACCTATGTAATTACCATTGTGTAATCAGGCTTGGGACCTAACAAAGTATTAAGAATTTGTATTCAGAATACAGAAATCAGGTCTCTGTGTTCAGTCCAATTTACATTTTGAAAAAGCAACAGAATACAGTGACTTTTTCATTGCGGATGAATACTTTTAGGACACTATATTGAAAAAGAACATTTGATCTCTAACAGAAATGTTCAGCTGCTGAAGAATGCTGAAGCAATAGTACAAATGAGGTCAAAATCACAACAGCAACAGTTTTTTCTATGTGCTTTATCAAAATATGTACAGTATATATTCTAAATACATTGTGAATGTTACTTTTTGTTACACAGTACATTACAAAATATTTAGGACAGCATGATCAGTATTTAGTAATCACTATATTATTTTAACAGAAAAAGGAAACTGACAACTTTACTCTAGATTTCCAATGGTTTTAGTGACTAATACTGATGCCTCTAATTTCATGGAAAATCAATAACTCCATGGAGTAACTGTCATTTTGAAGCCATTTCCTAAGCAGGAAGTACCTTCATCATTCTATGTATATTGTTTAATCTATGCAATGTATAGTGTTAGACCTCAGTGAAAATGAAGGCCTCAGTGAAAGAGTACTGCTCTTACCTGGAATAACAGATATTGTTTTTAGGGCTCGTAAGACTCTGAATGTGCGTAATGCTGATACGTTGCCAAGGTCCACAAACTCTGTCACATATCTACAGAGCAAAAGTCAGAAACAAAAAGAACACCAAGGTATAGAAGCAGAGCTTTACAATGTTTCCATTGTTAATGGCTATCACAGTGCTACTTTTTTGGAATTCGAATACTGCAAAAAAGATATACAAATAAGCCCTTTAGTGATTACAAGAAAATCCACTGTGTGCTGGCAGATGAGCTTTTGTGGGTGTTCTGATGAATAAAGGCGATTAACATGATTCATCACTAATAAATAATCTTGGTCAAAGTAATGCAGTTCAGTCTTCAGCCTTAAATCAATGTGCTTTTAATATATTGCGAGGCATATCGCAATCTCAATATGCAGTAATATAATAACTATAAGGTATTTTGTGCATACTGTGCAGTCCGATATACTAAGAAGTATATCAAATAAATGAAATGAGAGAGGAAATGGAGAATGGAGAGAATATGTCATCATGTTGTTCTAGCCTGACCCAGAGAGTGCTGCTTTTCATTTACAGATTATAGGGATTATAGCAGCGCAGCAGTTTCATACCTAAGTACTTTATTTTTTGTAAACTGTACAGAAAATTCAGCTCTTACATATGCGACCAATGACTGAACACTTGAGCAAGATCTTATCTACGATACAGAAGTGACAAAAAGAGTAGGGGCTGGGAATATGACTGTCCACACATTATGTTACAGACACTTTACTGAGCATATGGTGGGTTTTGTCAGTACTTCTGAACTGCATCATTAAAAAACAGATTTAGACACAGAGCCTCTAGAACTCCTATATAGAAGCTGCAAAAACTACATGGCAAAAACTAGCTATTCATTTATTTTTACCAACAGTTTTTCACCTGTTCCTTTCCGAGTAGTTTATTTTTGAAAACCCTGGCAGAAACTACTGGTGAAAAACAACTAGTTTTCTGGTGTGTTTTGTCTGTTGGTGAATATGGTGATACAAATCACATGTTGAAAAAAATTAAGCATGCTTCATTAAGTATTTAATGGAGCATTTAATGAAAATGCTTTAACAGGTATTGTAAAGATATTAGTGCCCACTGCTTTAGTTAAAAACCAGAACAGATCAAAGATGTTTTTATACTAAAGACGATGAATTGGCTGGACTTTCTCTTATCCTGTAAATCTCTCTTCCCTGCTCTCTCTCTCTCTCTCTCTCTCTCTCTCTCACTCCCTATTTTTTGGCAACTAATCTGCGTCTCTTGTCAAACTGCACTGACGAATATGTAGGTCATCAGAGAAATGCCTCACTTGATACCTGTACCTTTCTCTCTTTCTTTCTCTCTGTCTCTCACTCCGTGATTCACTTGCCCATTCCCTCTGTTTCTCACTATTTCCATTCCTCCGTCTCCATTATCCACCCACATACCTCTTAGTTAATCATAACTCACTCTTTCTATCCGGCCTAGTTTTTTTTTTCTCTCTTTCAAGGGCTTTTTCCTCCGAAGATAATGAAGCTCCCTCTGTCACGTCTCCAAAACAGATGCTCACACTCAGCTGCTCCCATTGTGGAGAGGTCACGTTTTCAGCACCATGGACAGCGAAGTGACTCATTTAACTCAGAATGTCATCTGACTGTATTATCACCAGTTTCCACAAAACTATTAAAATGAAATGTTGGTCAGTATGTTTGCAAGCATTGTGTGGTCAGTGATGCCTTCTATATTCTGATAAGTCAAATTATGTCACAATAAGTTTTCTCGAGTGTCGCAATCAACAGTACTTCTAGAACACAGAACAAATGCATGTATTAATTTAGACCATAGCCTGTAAGAAACAATGATCAGTTTGTGGTGATAGTATAATCTCATTCGATTACAGCCCATCATGCCATTATTTTAAGTTATTTTTGCCAATTATTTTATTTCCCCTCTTGCTCCTTGGAGTATATTTCTTCTGCAAATGTTTAATTAAAAATATAATTCTGTTGGTGCATTCTGTCTATTCTGACTAAATATTGTGATAAGGTGACAACTCAAGCCGCAGGTTATCTTCCTCAGTGCTAGGGGAGCTATGGATTGTCACAATGAGTAACTAATCACCTCCTGTCATAGAACTATTTAAGGACTCAATGGACAAAGTGTCTGTGAGCCATTACCTTTCACACTATATATCCTTATTGCTATTGATTGTTCTTGCCTTGCCAATGACAATCCTGTTTTTGTTTTTTTTTCCGCTGTTTTGGATTACATGTATTGTCCTGCTCTTGTGCTACTCTTTGCCCCTGCTATAACCAGATTGTTTTAGGGATTGTGAGTTTAACTCCAACCGAGTTCTTCGCCATCTTACCATATATGGTATTTGGATAAAAGTATTGGGATGCCTGACCATTACAGCCACTTTAACAGCATTGCATTCAAATACAGACTTTAATAAGAAGTTGGTCCCCCTTCTTTGCAGCTATAACAGCTTCCATGCTTCTTTGAAGGCTTCAAAGGCTCCAAGATTTTGGAGTTTCTGTGGGAATTTATGCCCTTTCATTCTGTAGAGCATCTGTCAGGTCAGGCACTGATGTTGACTCGCAATCTCCATTCCAGTTAATTCCAAATGTGGAGGATGGGGTTAAGGTCAGGGCTCTGTGTGGCCAGTCACGTTCTTCCACACCCAACTCATCCAGCCATGTCTTTATAGAGCTTTCTTTGTGCAATAGGGCACAGTCATGCTGGAATAAAAAAGGTTCTTCGCCAAACTGTATTCACAAATCTGGAAGCATGCCGTTGTCAAAATGTCTGGGTACACTGAAGCATTAAGTTTGAATTCAATAATTCAGGTGTGTCCCAATACTTTTGTCCAAATTGTGTATTCTCTATGTGTATTCTCTAAAATATCTTCAAGCATCATGTTTATGTATTTTTATCATATAATTTCTCCTTATCTATCAGCATGGTACACAATGCAGCACATGGAAAAACCATGCCCAGTGAAAAATGAATGCCTACAGAGTTCATAGCAGAAACCAAATGAACACGAAGATTTCTGACAATTTGCAGCAGGTAAAAAGAGGCATACTTACGCCATAACGATGACGCTGAAGTCTAACCAGTTCCATGGATCTCTGAGAAAAGTAAAGGGTCCAACACAGAATCCTCTCGCCAAGATCTTAATAAGTGACTCAAATGTATAAATGCCAGTAAATGTGTATCTGAAAAGGAACAAACAAGACGAAACAGAGCAAAACTTAAGGTATCTCAGTTCTATATCTCAACTAAATGGACTGACAAAAGGAAATTAAATTACACTTCAATTCAAAGTCAATGCAGTATATGCCATCGATTAAATGGATTAAATACCATCTACATAAACCAGGTCTTTTTACTGTAAGTTAAAAAAGTTTTTAGACATGCAAACAAGTCTCTATTACTGGCTTTTTAGAATCTAGAGGGTAGGAGGAGGGATGTCGTGTGTTAGCAAATCAGCATGCTGCATGCCCAGTCACATTCTCTACCAAATTATCTCCATGCACACATTTGTTAAAGATCAATGCATGTTGGGCTCTGAGGCCAAAACTGACAGGAGATAAGTGGAGAACAGGCCACTCAACAAAATCTATTAAAAATATGTAGTAGGACCTATGAACAATAAACCCACCATGCTCCAAATCAGGCTATATTTCATGGTTTACATTGCAGTGAGCTCCAAAAGACAGAGGGCAGGTTGAACTAATCTTTGTTATGGAAGCACATCAGAGATTTAACTTAATGCAAAATGTGTTAAGTATTTATACAGTCCTTCAGATGGCAACATAAGCCTTTAATGAGTAATTTGTTAAAGGTATTACAAGAAGTGACTCTAATCCTTAAGGCATTAAGGGAAGAGTTGATTAAAGTGATTGTGTGGGACAAAATCTATGAGACTAATGTAGCTAATATAAGTAAAACTCACCAATACAGCACTGTGCAAACTGCACACCCTAATTATCACACATTTGTCTCAAACCACACTGGGTTGTTACGTATTATATATATTGTTTCTGGCATTATTTGTTGTGCTCTAATCTATAAAAATGGACAAAAGCACAGACAAAATTCAGGATAAACTTTTGACCACTGATATACATAACAATACTAGGAACATACCAATGCATCTAAACACTGTACATAACACAAAACCTGACAATGTGCACTCATCTCCTTGTCACAAGGAGTTGAATCACAGAAAGTGTAAGCAGTACCATGCCAGTCCAGCACATTCCTGTCAGGCACAGTTTGCGAATATCCAATCATGAACCCAGTTTCTTGATCTGAGAAGAATCATAGGCTGGCTGTATTGTTACAGACCTAAACTATGAAACTTTTTTGCCATTTTTTGACCAAAAATAGAAACAAAGCGCCCCTTAAAAACAGTACATTGCATCATGCACTCTCATGTTTGTGGCTGGTGTGCACAATTTTGTTGACAATTTTGTCTTGTAACTTGTTGCTAGGACAGGGTTTTACAGTGTCAGAAACAAGTGTGTGATGGTTCAGTTGTGCAGTCTGAAGAATGCTAAATAACGTATAAGCCTCTATTGCATCTTAGCTACAAAAGCCTTGAAGCTCCAACACAGTTCTAAATAGGATAAACTCAGACACCAAGAATGTCTTTGCTGATTGACTAAATGTGGGATAAGGAGAAATTTGTTTCAATTTGACATTTCACAGAACCATTAATTTAAAGGGAATTATAGAAATTGACTATGCAGAAGGGTACATTCCAGTAGCAGTAGATCATGCGGAGACACAGAGTTCGTTAAATTCCAGTCTCTTACCCAGCCTTTTATCAAAGACCAAACAGGATCATCCTAGCAGAGTGTCACATTGATGAAGACTTAGTTTAACAGTTTAAATAACATTCCATGAGATATACAATACTGCAATCAATGCTGCAATCTCTGGAGTCCTATTCTTATTAGCAATACAAAGTTAATAAATGAAGTACTTTTAATGGATGACTGTGGGTAATATTTAAAATGATATGAAACTAACAGCTGAAGTTATGAACACATCACAAAAATGTCAATGCTTTCTATTACAGATACTCACTCCAGGTACTTGGTCCAATGAGCGGGATCCGACATTGCCATGACGCAGCAGTTGGTTAAAATTGTGCACATTATGAACAAGCTAAATAATGTAGACAAGAGTTAAGGAAAATCACAAAAACGGACAAAGAACATGGTGTGTGGCAAGACATATAAGACATACTCTTTCATTTAATTTCAACATGCTTAGAGAACCATGATAAAAAAAATCCAAGGCACTGCCCCATAATTCTTTAAAATGTCACTTCCTAGGTTCACTGTCCTGACATTATAACAGCATCATGAAGTGATGTCATTTCCTGACCCTGGCTCATCTAAAAATCTAGGATTTGACCTTATTTCTGGCCTGGAGGGTGATCCTTTATCCATTTTCAGCATTACAGATTCAAGCGGCAATGAATTTCCAGTATTGACCTGGACTCAGGGGGGATTTTAGCGAGTGGTATTTGAGGACTGTGTGAGATAACTCTTGTCATAGTTGATCTATCTGTATGTTTTTCACAAAAGTGCAAAGCTGCAAAGCCTGCATACAGAGCGAAGAATGTATTATAGCACAGGCTGGCTAGGATACAGAATCAGAAAGTAAGGTCTCAACCATGTTATGTTCCTGTTGATTGTGTCATTTGACCAACAGCTTCCTAATAAAAGAAAGGCCAAAATGGGCAGTTTCTCCAAACATACATAATGCCAAACAATACTAATGTGATGTTTTAGCTTACGATTCCAAAACCTTGATAATGCGTAATGCAGCCTAGCTCAGTTTTATCAGCTCTTCTTCTGTTATCCTCTCTAATCAGCAAAAATGCACACATTAATAAGGCCAGTATTTTCAAGAACAGAAAAGGTCAAGTATTGATATTACTTCATGACCATCTGAAGGAGGAGATTCAATTGCTTTTATTTAGGAATGGTAGAATCGATTATATTATTGGTAAACCTAGGGCATGCTGTTTTTTTTTTGTATTAAAATAAAATGATCTATTTTCAAATGTAAAAATAATCTCAAAGGCTTGGTGTACTGTTTGTGACTTTCCACTAATGGGTAAATACCTCACTTACATCCAGTCACATTTGTGTATTCAGTGTATTAATTAAAATGATTAAATAGTGGACATTTCATGACACATGAACTGTATCATGAGGTCAGAGATTTACGATGCTATCTGTAGCTTGCTATCTATAGCTAGTAGTCTTGTATAGGCCTCATGGCCTAAAAGGGCTTACAGCTGAGGTCAGTATAGCGTGTGAGCAACTCCAGCATGCTTTAGAGCCATAGCTGGATGTAAAGGCCCAGCAGTGCGCGTAAGGCTTCGCTTCACTCGGTCTGAGGCCTGATGTGCAGCCGTCACATGATGCCAAATCTCCTTGCTCTTATTTCATTTGGGGGATTAGAAGAGGGATATCAGAGGATTTGGTTTGCGATGCCAGGGAGGAACATTACAAAGCTGTTTCAAAAATGGGACTGGAAAAAAATCCAATAGAAAGGAGGGAAATGTTAAATATGTGCGATTGGCTTAGTGGATGGTATAGGCCACATGCTTCAATGATGATTCAGTCTATCAAGAGCATTAATGGAAGATTACTTCACAATAGCATCGTAAATCTCTGCTGTCTTTTCAAAATGTATAGAGGCCTTTTTAAAATATAAAGAAATGATGCCAAGACTGGAAGGTAAATAGTTTTGCTCTGGCAAAGTTTCTGCTTTAAAGTTTCTGTCTTCTGTATTTTTGATGTATATAATTGAGGTCATGCATTGCTTTAATAGTCACAAGCAAATAAATACAGAAACACACACAAACATTCACACACATGTGTACACACAGTTTAAAAGCCAGTAGAAGGATATGAGTGGACTAGTATCCGTATGGAGATTCTTCTGATAAGGTGCAATGGGCTAAATATGTACAGGGCTGATGTGGCACTGAAGCGGAAGATAGCCTTCCCCTTGTTTAGCACTATAAAGGTCTAACAGGAAAAAAAGGCATTTTAGTCATTTTTAGCAGCAATTTTCAAGTCAATGAGCCAAAGTTAAAGTGAGAACAACAGTATGAACCCAAGATATCTGCTCAACCTCATTTTGTTAACATAGTACTGAAACATATACCGAAAAAATTCGGGAGAGTAAAACGGTAGCACCTTGTAATGTTTTGGCACTAAGGAGACCAATCAATGAAGCGTTTCAGGTGTTATTTTGTCCAGTGTTTTGCAGGCAGGCCGGTCCAGTACTCTCTTTTTCTGGAGCCATGCTTTTGTAATGTCTTCCGATTGTGGTTTTGCATTGTCTTGTTGAAAAATACAGGGATGTCTCTTGAAAAGATGTCTGGGAAGGCAGCACATGTTGCTCTAAAGAATCAAAGTACTTTTCTACATTAATGCTGCCATCACAGCAGTATAAATGAACTCCATACCATTACAGATCCTGATTTTTGGACTTATTACTGATATTATGATTTTCGTTTTTGGTCCAGAGCACACAGCTTCCAAAAAGATCTGGAATACTGATTCGGCTGACCACAGTACACATTTCCATTGTGTGATGATCCATCCCTTATGCTTCTGAACACAGAGAAGTCGATTACATTTCTGGACTTGGTTAACATAAGGGTTCTTCTTTGCCCATGTGGTTAGCTATTGATGAATGATCGGAGATCACAGGTCTTCAGCTTAAGCTTGTGCTTTACAGACAGAAATTATTCCACATTCCTTGGATCTTTTAATTATATTATGCACTGTAGAGGGAGAAATATGCAAATCCCTTCCAAATTTCCATTGAGCAGGGGCGCAGATGGGGGGGGGGGGACGTGTCCCCCCCAGACCTGATCCGTCCCCCCTCATACCTCGCTCCGTCCCCCCCTGAAGCACAGATGATGTAGTGATTAATAACTCATACTCCTGTTTTAGGGGCTGTATAACGTTTTATTTTGCAAATCTTAAGTCGAAAACCTGAACATGCTGCTCCATTTACCGTTCTCTGCGAGCACGTAGTTCCAAGCAGCACGTCTTGTGTTATTTTTCTGTGGTCCCGAGAGCTAGGAGCTTATTGGTTCACGCCCACAAGCCCCGCCACCGCCGATTCGTTGGGCCCCGTCCCCAAGTCCCGCCTTAAGCCCCGCCCCAAGCCACGCCCCCTGCCACCGCCGATTCGCCCCCCCCCCGCATTAAAAATGCTATCTGCGCCCCTGAGCATAAACTTTTGTTTCAGTCTGAAACAAAACTGACAAAGTCACCCTGACAAAGATTGTGTTTCAAAAGATCAGGAAGCTAGTTTGACCCCATAAAACAGAAAACTTGTAAAATACACCAACATGCCACTTTTCAGGAATGAATACTTTAGATAAAGTTCAAGCAGACCTGATGGTAGAGGTTTTCCCAGTAGTCCTGTGTCATGAGCCTGAAGAGTGAGAGGAAAGCCCAGCCAAAGGTGTCAAAGCTAGTGTAGCCATAGTTTGGATTGCGTCCTGTCTTCATACATTCAAACCCATCTGGACATTTCCTGTGGAAAAGTAATACGCAAGCATTATTCTAAGAAGCTGAATATCACTCCAGCACCAGTGTTAATCCTCAAAAGTCACCATTACCACATGAAAGCATGGTGTCATTTGAAATTCTCTTTTGTAGTTATACATTCAAGTACTTGATTCAATTTCATATTTGAGAACACGTCTTTGAACACAGAAGAGTCGTTTATGAGTATTGTTGGGTGTATAGTTTTTCCCGGAGGATGAAAATATCTTTACTGTATTTCTTACTAGCTGACATCCAAACAAATAGATCAAATCAGACTTTAAATAGTTGATGTAGAATAAGAACTAAATGTAACTAACAATGTAATTAATCTTGTAATTATGCTGTGGTGAAATATAACACCATAACCACAGAACTCACATTTCCTAATGACTATGAATTTGATAAAAAAAAAAAAAACAGGCAATTCAAATTGTACGAATAATATACAGTCCTCACTAACACAACATTATATTGCCCTATCACCTAATACGTCCATAGGGTGCCCTGACAAGAAGATCAAAGGTGAACCACCCCAGACACCTTGAGCTGTCTCAGGTCACCTGATGAGGCGATGGACTGTCAGCATGGGTGAGCTGAGAGTCCAGTGGCGCCTCACAGGCCTGTGCCCATTTCAGCTCCCCAGCATCCACCCCCCTTCTTCTCCCATCTCCTCGGGGCAGTGGCGTCTGGTGCCAGGCTGCTGAGAGTGTGAGGGTGTGTGACGATGGACGCTATCGCCCTCAGACACCTCACTGTGGAGGACGTGCTAATGGACGGGCCCCACTTCAGTCTGATTTAACAGGGGGCCATGTACCCCCCTCACTGATATCGTCCCGTGTTTCCCCTTCTTGCACAATGGACAACACAAACATGTGCGATCAAAGCACTGCTGCTCCGATTAGAGCTTTTTACAGTATCAAAGTCAGACCTCATGAATGCTCTCGAAAGCCAAGACCCAGAATTACTTTCAATTTATAGACTATTCAACTGTAATTATGCAACTACAAGTTTCATTAGACAGTGAGATACATCATATCACATTTCATTAGACAGTGAGATATGAATTACAATCACATTGTGTATTGTCACGTTCAAGTCTGCACTTCTAACTTCCCCTTCGTTTTTGTGGAAACAAAGTAAAAGCTGGTTTAAATGTATGCGTGTCTTCCCATCAAACTCCTCTTGCATTTATGGACGTAAATGTGCAATGATTACATATATAATAATAATGATGTATTAGCATATGCAATAGTTATGTAAAAGTTTGTTTTCCGTGATATTTGAGTGAGAAAAAAACAAAGTAAAGAGTTTTCTCATCACTGGTGGTAACCTTAAATAGCACGGCTTCAACATTTCCAAAAGCGGTCCTCATTTACTCCCCCTTTGCTTAGTGGTTTCTGTCTAGGAAACTGTCCATTACTCATTTAACTAGTGGTTTTGAGTTGAAGTTGACACACTAGAAAATCCCTACGTCGACGCCATTAGATTTTACCAATACTTGGCATGCCACCATCATTTGCATTAGCAGGCTGTCGACAGTATTGGCATCAATAATGCACCAGACAGTTATCTCAATCGATAATGTTCTGAGATACAATAGAGAGGCATCCTAATGCCGTTGTCATTTAGGAGTAATGCGAACCCTAGCATGGAGTCACTTGGAGAATCTGTCAAAGAAAGTGCTCTCACTCAGGGGAATGGCAGCTGGGACCATATCGCTGAAGCACAAGGCATTCTAACATAGGCTATTTTAGGACCCGGCGAGTACCTCTGTCCTGGTGGTGTCCAGAGAATGAGAAGGAGGCAAAGACAAAGCCAAGGGGATGGACTTCGGGAGTTTCAGTTCAGTGCTACTATGTGTCAACCAATACACTGTTATTCACTTTTGTTTCCATTTAGCTGCACTTTTCTAACAATGCCAGTTATGCCAGAAGTCCGATAAGTGCCAAGATGTGCTACAGGTCACTTCCGCTGGATTACTGCCACAGACCTTAGGATGCTTTGGGGTTGGATTAAATGACCACACTGATCAACATGATTGGCAGCCTGATTGTCCTTAGTATGAATCAAACTGG
The DNA here is from genome assembly GCA_037974405.1 of Brachyalestes nurse. Classification (NCBI taxonomy): domain Eukaryota; kingdom Metazoa; phylum Chordata; class Actinopteri; order Characiformes; family Alestidae; genus Brachyalestes; species Brachyalestes nurse. The sequence goes on from JBBPCY010000039.1 coordinate 33,114,785, forward strand.
CAAGTTACAATGGAAAAAGGGCTCAAATTGCAATTAATAGACAGTATACTGCAAGGACAAAGCAGTTGCCGTATTGGGGCAGAGAACTTACCAGTGCTATCACACACCTTGTGTCAAAGGGCACACTCTGCAGTCTAGTACTCACTTTTACTGACAGTAGTTCAGAATGCAGTTTACTGTTAATACTGTATTTTGCACTATGTATATTCAGCAGCTGCAGGCAGATAGACATAGCAGAAGGAGAGGAGCCTTTAGAAGCAACTAGTTACATATTTTTGTCCTTCAGTAATGATACTTCTACATAATGCTTTTTGTTACTACAATGCAAAAATCCATGCCTTTGTGCACAGTATTAGCAGTATATTAACATTTTAACACACCTACATGTTTTGTTGATTCACTGAAAAGAATGACCAAAACAAACAAACTTGTATATGACCTTTTTCTGCAAATGTTGGCATATAATATAACATAAAAATGTGATCCAAATATACTATATATGGTGTATCAAATATACCATAACTTTTGCATGGCCCTATTTTATAGCATATTTGATGCAGATGTGTGTTCACTGATGGATGGAGTTCTTATTTTCACTTATAAAATCAACAAAACATGTAACTTTCACTAAAGGTACATATGAATGTAGAAGAGTTTTTCAGTTCCAGTCCTGGAGCACCAGTGTCCAGCACAGGAACAGGACCAGAACCAGGACCAGAATTACAGACCCCTGAAATATAGCACTAAAATATGATTCATAGTGCCCAAATAAAGACACAGCGACTGCCTTTTGCCATTTGCTACACAAAGGTCCTCTGAAGTTTAAACTGTTTCTGTTAACTTCCTGATCTACACCTCAGTAAATACAGTAGCCAGAGAACAATAGACGAGGCAGGAGGGATATCTACTACCATAACTTGGGGTCCAGCCACTGATGAGCTTCCATAGTTGGCGAAAAGCCATGGATAACAGGGAGAGCAGTGACTGACCTCCCAGGCGCACTGTTGGGTCAGAGAAAAAGAACATTGGCAGAGCCTACAGAAGCCCTGTCCACCCTGAAACAACAGAGGGAGAGCGTGAGGGGGATAGGAGGAGCGGGGAAAGCAAGCTTCAAAGCCTGGTGATTGCGCCCCTCTGGCCTGCTTAGCACTAAGCTCAGATTTCCATCAGGGTCCACAAGGTGACCAAACACACTTCACCTTTCCCAACACAGATTAGATCACTCCAACAGTCTCTACTAGACATAAAAATACAGTTAACCTAGAAAGGAAGAATAATAAACCATAAATAATAAAACTAGCCCAAAACTATTATCAAGCATCCTATAAAAGAATCTGATTACTGAGAAGCCCATTTCACTGTTATTTCCAATGTAATACTTAACATGTACATAGTTGTTTGGCCTTAGATAGGAAATGTATCAACTAATTTACAATTAAACAGTTGGTATGAGAAAAAAAGACGGTTGGTTGAGTGCTGCCGAGCTATTTAGAGTGGGATCTGATCTGGCTTGGAATCAAAACCTTGATCTGTCCACTTGGGTGACCTATAACTATCACTAGTGTCACATTTAGAGGTTTCAAAATACAACCTAATCACAGTTTATAAATAGTCTCTCTTGCTTTAATGAACATACTCTAACACCCTGTAATTGCTTGTGTATTCCGCTTGGACAGATGGGTGTATTTTTAATACATATGTTTGGGGCACTAAGAAAATATTTAGTCAGCATGGCTTGAGGGTATTAGGTAGCAAAGACAAAGGTCAGTATATTGCATGTTATCTATTCTGTATATATTCACTGATAATTTCATTTGGATTGATGTTTATTTGTTTATGTTACCCTTATGTCACAAGTTTACTGCAAATCCACTTTTAGATCTGTTGTAACGTAATGGGGAGAGGCGAAGCTTTGCTGAGTCCCATGGTTCTGTTTAATCTCCGCTGGACACAGGTCTCAGTCAATCTTCTTATCGTTGGCCGAGGCAGGCAGACATGTCCTTTGTTTCATGCTGGCTATGGGCAGATGTTACAATCAACATTTACAGGCCTTGCCATAATTTACAACAACGGACCATTAGGCAGCAAGGCCGTCATGGCTGTTACCCAATAACTCAAGGAGAATGTCATGCACTTTCCATTATATGTTCAATTTCTATTCCCATTCCCACTGGGAGGGAAAAAAAGACAGACCAAAAAAACCTGCTTTGGAATTTGAAATATCACGTTATCGATTAGTGGCTGCTTTTAAGATAATGTTTTAACAATTTGCAACTGGACCAAAAAGTGTGGGAGACCAGCACACACACACACACACAGTAATAAAAAGCACGTACAGCAATTACTGTCTACTTCTCATCGAACAGCACTTAAAATGCAGGGGAGCGGACATACTAAGCATGAAACCCTAGAAGCCTCCGGGAGCTTATGATTCCTTCTAAGTCATCAACATGCCTATTCTCTCTCCAACGCTGTTTTATTCAATTTATTTATTTTATTTTACTCAACTCTCTGATGGCAATTATGTGCACTTGCTTGACTTGTAAATGTCAGTCCTCTGAGGAAAAGACTGTTCTTGGCCTACATTATGATTTTCACCTTCTCGATATTTAGCCTCTAATGTATAGCAAAAAGTGGTAAGGTTAAAAGGTACAAAGGAAGGTGTCTATATATAAAAAAAGATAATTCTGAGACGAAGTTTGATAGATGCACTAAAGGCCCGTTTTTTTTTTCTGGTGAGAGCAACATAGGGAGCGAAGTAGCCAGTACATTATCATACAGCAATAGCGCAGGATCCTAAAAGCACTGTAGCATTAAGATCATCACCATTAGAGAAAGCGTTCAGAGTAATATTTGCTTGTCCATCTTGTGGTGATCTTTGGGTTATGGTGCTTTTGGGAAGTCAAGCCCTGGTCAAAGTATGTTATTAATTGCATGAACTTTCCTATGAGCCAAGGCAATAAAAGCTGTAAGTCATAATGGGTTCCTTAAAGGTAGCAATCCTTGAGATAAAGCAAAGGTACCAATTTGTAATTAAAATCAGTATGATGATGCTCATTATTATTATTGTATTTAAATGAAACAATTTAATTAAATAAAACTTAACTCTGAAATCCAAACCTTTTTAAAAATATTATATATATAAATAAATAAAATAAATAACATAACATACATAAATAGATAAATACAACTTATCACTGAAATAAAATTGATCTCTGAAATAAAACTTAAAAAATAAATAAAATAATAAAAATGTATAACTTAAACAAAACTAGGAAAAGCTTTCTTATAAAGATGCATTTTAAGAAGGGACTTGAAAGAGGATAGTGACTTGGCTGACCTGATTTCATCAGGCAGATCATTCCAGAGTCTAGGAGCCCTGACACTAAAAGCCTTATCTCATTTAGTTTTGAGATGGACCTTGGGAATTGTTAAAAAAACTTCTATCAGATGATCTTAAATTATGCACAGGTGTATGAGGTAGTAAGAGATCAGAAATGTAGCTGGGAGAGAGGCCATGTAGAGCTTTAAAAGTGATCGGAAGAATCTTGAAATTAATTCTAAAGCTTACTGGGAGCCAGTGCAGTGACACCAAAACAGGAGTGAAGTGATCACAGTTCTTTGTCTTAGTAAGAAGCCTGGCAGCGGAATTCTGAACAACTTGAAGTCGCTTAACGGATTTTTGGTTAAGAGAAGAAAAAAAACTATTGCAGTAATCCAGGTGTGAATAGATGAATGCATGTACAGTGGTCTCTGTGTCTTTAAAACTTAAGATGGATCTAATCTTGGAAATATTTCTGAGGTGAAAGAAACAAGACTGTATGAGCTTTGTGATGTGACGCTCAAAGCTTAAATTACTGTCTAAACCGACCAAAAACCTGGTAACCGAGATCTAACCTAAAACATTTGGGCTAATATTATATAAGGACTTTACTTTATGTGTAAATAAGGAGTCTTTGTATGTAAGAACTTTGTGTATATATGCATTAACTCCCCACAGTCGCAGGGGTTACGTTCCAAGAGCACCCGCGTATAGTGGAAAACTGCAAAGTTGTGATATGGTAAAAAATGGTCTAAAAATGCTTATTTTTATAGAATAAACCTTAACTATGCCCCCAAATATGCTCCCAAAACACTTTAATTTCATTTTAAACTCAGTTGAATACATGAAAGGTAAACCCGTATCTGTACTGTACAGTTTACACTGAACTGCAGTGCTAGAATGTAAATACTGATGTTACTCCTGTTTATAGACTGGACTGTAACTCATGCAGCGCCTTTTCTTTGGTATAAGCAGGTAAATACAGTAATAAATTCATTTAATTTACAGTAATAAAAATACAGGGCTTTAAGAAGAACAAAGCAAAAAATACTTGAGACGCTCCATGGGGGAATTTCTGGACTGCAGCAGCATCAAAGAACAGCAGCCAATCAGCAGTAAGGAGAAATAAATAAAGCTCTGGGATTGGCTACTTTCAAACCTCCTGCCTCTGAGTACAGCTGACTGTGACATTTGGGCCTCGTTGGACACGCCCCCTCGTCCTCGTCCTGGTTGTTTATGTTTGGGGCGGCGCTGAGCAGCAGAGGTTCGTCCTGTTCAGGTCTCTGGTTGCCATGGTAACCGCCATGGCGCACGAGGTCTGGACTTCACAGTCAGCTGTACTCAGAGGCAGGAGGTTCGAAAGTAGCCAATCCCAGAGCTTTATTTATTTCTCCTTGCTGCTGATTGGCTGTACTCAGAGGCAGGAGGTTCGAAAGTAGCCAATCCCAGAGCTTTATTTATTTCTCCTTTAGGTTGAGCGGAAGAAATAAGTAAGTGTTAGTGTTTGCTGGAGAATGTTGGACTGAGGTGCGGTTCTGAAAAGGCTGGGCTGATCATTTGTTCTAGAGCGAGCTCTGCCCAGTCATCCCTACAGCCTGTGTCCTGTAGTCTACATGTGTGTGTGGTTTTAATGCCTCTCCCCTCACACTGACCCGGTTCAGGTGTTAGTGTCCGTGTGTGTTTGTGTGTTAGCAGCTCGGTAGTGTTCACCACTGACCCGATTCCCCTGCAGTAGTTACTTTTATAAATGTACGTGTGTGTTTTTCTGTCATGCCTGTGCTGTGCATGTTTAAGCCGGACCCCTGTTCTGTGCTCTGCAGTGCCGCTGGCAGCTCCTCAGGACGTGACTGTGGAGGTGCTGAACTCCACACTGCTCAGGGTCAGCTGGGCCCTCGTCCCCCAAGCCCAGCTCAGGGGCCAACTCGGCGGCTACAGCGTGAGTGTCTGACCCGCAGGTCTCCGGTGTCCTTCTCTCCGCTCCACACTGTCTGGCTTCCAGCCCTGCGGTCCTTTAGCCAGGTCAAGAGGGCAAAGTCATTTAGCCATGACCGAGCAGTTTGTAGCTATTAACGGCCCGCCTCCTCCTTTTTGTCTCTTCTTGTTTCTCTCTTTTTTCTGTTTCATTCTCCAACCCTAAGCTGAGTGTTTACTTTCCATTTGCTATACTTATGGACAATTGTGTCATGCCATATATTCTGTATACGACATATACATTACAGTCTGCAATGACATATTTGTCATTTTACAAAGTGAGATGTGCCATAAATTAATTTCATTCAATTTCTGTTCTGTTCATATAGCTTTGAATCCACACCTCTGACATTTTTTCTTTCTGCTAAACAAGACAATACATTCAACCATACCTTTTCATAAAATTCAAATCATAATAATAATGTTTTATATTGTGGCTGTAATGAGTGAGGGTCGAGGCAGACAGGAAGTAATCTTTTAATACAAAAAACAAGTTACAAAACACATCTAGGGTTACACAAAATGATGAGAAAATATGAACAGGTACAACAGTGAGCATGGCAGATACAATGAGCATGGAATACCAACAAGATAAACACAGAGCACAAAGAATTTAAACAGTCAGGTTTACAAGAATTTGAGGTGACACAGGTGAACAGGGTGACTTGACTTTAGACTCGCCCTCAACAACTTGAGACCTGACTCGGACTTGTGTGTTGTGACTCGTGAGTCCTAACTCGTAAACAATGTTCATTTCATGGAATTATTTATTTATATCTCACACGACCCATCGTTTGCCATAATAACCCCGAAAACCGTTCACCTCGCCCCATTAATTTTGTCTGAGGTGAACGTTTTTCGGCTAATAACGGTTTTCAAGGGTCGTTGGAAAGGTGTCACTGAGCCCCATCTCACTGTGAAGTTTCACATTTAGATTACAAGATATATTTTTCATATTTAACATTTACATTTAAGATCATTTAAGGCAAATCCTCCATGTTGGTGAGGGAATATCACAGCATGCAGCCCCCTTCTAAGTAACAGCCAATTGTAATCGCAGGGTGTGGCCAATATCTTCTAAATATTTAGAGCTCAACATTTACAGCTCAAAAATCCCACATTTAGAGTCGCCATTTGTAAACATTGCAACTCAAAGACTTGAGACTTGACTTGGACTTGGTAAAAATGACTCGTGAACATCTCTGGCCCAGCAGGTCACTTCTGTGGGACAAGGGCAGAAAGAGGGTGAGCAAGATCTGAGCTCTCAAACGCGAGCTGGAGAGAAGGAGCCATCTTCAGATCAGAATGAGGGTAGGAATGAGGGAGACATCCCCCCAGGCTCTGGGTCAGCTGTCCTTTTAACTAGCGAGGTGGGGAGAACACGAACACCAAACAGAGCACAGGGGCAATATAAACTAAACAAGGCTGAACACAAAGACAGACCTGACACTGCTGCTTGAAACAGCGTGGTGCCTAGCAACAGTGACTCAGCGGGAGTCCTGGGACTCACACGCTTCAGGTGTGTTGCCAGGTGCTGCCCCAAACATAAACAAACCAACACGTGGAGACGGAGTACTCCGGAGAGGGATCTAGCTGCGGGCGTAGCGGAGCCCGGACGTGACAGTCAATTATTTTGTATTATTTAGCTGTATTTTTGATATCACCACTAGGGGGCTTGCAGAACAGGTATGTTTTATGCATATGAATATGTATAATAAAAATGTCCTGTAAATTTGAAATGAAACTCCCCAGACCACAGCCAGCTCTTCATTAAGGTGGATCGGATTTGTCAATGTGGTTTAGGACTCAGTATGACTTACTGTGAGCTGTAAAAATTAACTGAACCTCTTCATTAAGGTGAAACAGACTTGTGGACGTGGTTTAGGACACTGTGTGACTTACTTTGAGCTATAAAACTGAACACCATAGCACAGCAATCTTTTAGTAATCACCTTGGATGCCTTCATACCTTAGGAACCTCCACATATGGTATAGCAGTGACCCCGCAATCACCTGGGATAACACACAGCAGTAACCTAACAGCACCTTTGCAACCTCTTGGAATATCATAGCAACCACCTGGCAACACCTTCACAAGCACCAAAGATGAAAAAGGAAAAAAATATCGTGGCAACCATCTCGGATACCCTAGCACTAGCCTAGCAACGCCTTAGCAACCACTCAGGTTAGCACAACATATGTCTTGTCTAGAGACATGGGTTTTAAGAATGAGGAGTCAGTGGGTTTTTCCAGCTCTAACAGCTCCCCCTAGTGGAGAATATTCTGACTGCAGACAAAACCTGAACGTAAATAGTTATTAAACATTTCATGAAAACTGTTTAATGCCATTAAAAACATTATTTTACACCATCATCATCACCACCACCGCTATCATCATCATCATCATCTTCAATTATTTGTTTTGCTTTGTTAGAGTTTTTGTTGATCTTATTTGTATTTTCTTGTGTTTTTATGTCGCCCTGGGTCCCTCATTTTTGTTACATCTTTTTGCATTAAACATTTTGGATCCTGTGACTGCATCCTGTCTGACTCGACCCACAATCATAACAGGTATCCTCAAACAGACTTGCATATGTGGTTTCAGACTGTTATCTATAAACAGCCACAGGCAATGTCAGGCTCCTAGATGGCTGCTACTACTGTTTTCATCCATGCAATGCACTGATATCCATCTATTTAAATCTAGCCATCCTAATCTGCTTCCAGATGTTGACTGGGCCTCTGGTTCACCCTTCACCTTCCCACCTCTGCCCCGAGGCCTCAGAGGACCTGCGAGTTCCTCTGACTCATAAGAAGATGGTGGATGTGGGACTGAAACTGCTGGAGATGAAAAATACTCAGGCAGAGGGACCAGTTCTTGAAAAGGATGAAAAACTGATGCAGGTGCATAGGGTTTTTTATGTAAAGACTAGGGTCTACTAAACATTTTTGTCTTTTTTACATGATATATTGACCCTGGAGGAAATTACTTGAGTCCTTTAACCCATTCACCCAAGTGAAACAGTGAGCAGTGTGTGGGGATGGTATCTTGATCAAGGGTACCTCAGTGGTGCCACTGGCAGCCCTGAGATTCAAACCCACAGCCTTCTAACTGCAAGGGCAACTTCCTAACCACCAGGCCTCCCTATCAACTGTAGTGCAAAAAGATGAGCTTTGGGATTAGGCCGCTAGCCAATAGTACCGCAGGAAGGCGTGGCTTGGAATGTGGGCCGGAAGTTGCCATGGTAACTGCGGTGGTTACAAGGCGGTTGCTGTGGTGCTGCTAGGTGAAGGTTACCATGAAGTTCTAAGTAAAACATTTGTTCCTATTTCTGTCATTTAATCTACTCAATATGACAAAGATAAGACAGAAAAATAGTATTTTTACACCAACAAGGAGATTCAACGAAATTAAGGGTAGTCAAAGATTTTTGCACAGTACTGTATCTTTCAAGGTCTGAGTCTAACTGTGGGAACATGTTTTGAGTAGGTGGTGGGGCAGCATCTCATACGCCACCATGTAGCCATATAAGGCAAACTGAATATATAGTATAATTCCGAAAAAGCTGCTCAGGCCCCTGGTGAGGAGGAACTTCTGAAGGATGCAAAATGTTTGTGGAAAAAAAAATATGTGATTGTGCTTGAAAATGTGTTCACATCTGAAAAAAAAGATGTGATGATCTTCAGAAGATGCAAAAATTGGGTTTTATAACTTACATGTGAAAACTATCCATTTTTATAATAACAGTGTGTCACAGGACGTCCAAATCTGAGGAATTCTGGTCTAAGAGAAGTGAAATGATGGTTTTTTTGAGATGGTCACACACACACAGGTCACAGAACAGTGATCTGATACTCGGATGATCAGACGGTTTTATCTTCATTCCTGGACTTTGGTTTACTGAGGCAAAAACCATGTGGGGATTATACAGAAAGTCTCTGATCTCTGTGTGTTTATCTGTTCAGACATGATCGGCCAGAGGACGCGGGCGCCCAAGTCCAGCGAGGGCAAAATGGTCAGCGGGAAGGAGACGCTGAGACTGCGCTCGAAAGGGACAGCGACCGTTCAAGAAGTGGTGAGTTCAAGACCCGAGGGGGACTGACCAGCTGACCATCAGTATGATGGTCCGTCCTGTAAAAAAACAGGCCAAAGTATTTGTGAGATCCATGAGATTTAAAGGATGGTTAACTGAAACCATTTAGATTTTTGAAAGGTAAAATGAGCATCACACTAAACACTCTCTCACCCAGAGGATGTTATTCGGGATGCTTTTGGGATTTTTTCTCAAATAGCAGATGAAGTACATTATTTACTTTGAACAAAAATGTATTTTACAATGTTTTAGCCTTAAGCCCAGTTCACACTAACACAGTTTTAAAAGGTCCATATCTACCCAGCCATCCATCCGTCTGTCCATCCATTCATCCGTCCATCTGTCCGTGCATTCGTCCGTCCATTCGTCTGACCATCTATCCTTCCGTCCATCTGTCCGCCCATCCCTGCATCCATCCGAAGCGTTTATCCTTAGCCAGGTTTATGTGGGGCACTGGGGCCCATCCATGGGCAAAATATGGAGAAACATTCTGAACAGGTCACCAAAAAGACTTATATTATACATTTTAATCCATTTCAGTTACTAAATGTGTGTTTATTTCCAAACAATTGCATTTCTGACCATTTATCGGCCTCTCTTTATCCCGCATAATTAAACAGGCTGCTTTTGTTTTTGAGCCTTTAAAACGGATATATGTAAATGACCTTTGTTCCAATTGGCTGTTCTGTATTTCATCTCATCCAAAAAGCAGCCTAAGCTGAAACTGGGTGTAAAACAAATTTACATTCATAACATTTCCATAAGACAGCTGCTGCTTGGTCTGAGATTCTACTCCGTGTACTGGTGGGCCTTAATTACACTAAGCTGCCAGTAGGCCTACACCAGTGTGGGCTGGTGGTGGTCTAGTGGGTAGGATAATTGCCTCTGGACCAAGAGGTCATGGGTTTGAATCCTACCTTCAGCACCCCACCACTGGGTCCCTAAGCAAGACTCTTAACCCCAAGTTGGTCCAGGAAGACTGCCCCCTGTAGTTAGGGATTGGAAGACCTGTTTTCCTTGTATTTCCTTGCCTGCAGAATGAAGTCTACTCCAGGCTGAGTTACAGTGATTTTACTAAGCTTCAAGAATTCAATAACTGTGGTAAAATCACTGGCCTGTTGTGGTCTTCTACACTTCTAAAAAAGAGTTGTCTGGACTTTATACACAGCATCTTACCATTCCACTCCTCTCCATCCCTTTCTCATCTCATCTTCTCCCACCATCAGCCCAGTGAGTTCGAGGAAAAGGCCATAAAGAAGGTCGATGATCTTCTAGAGAGCTACATGGGCATCCGGGATCCAGAACTTGGTGAGAAGGAATTTTATTTTGCCTGATTTTGGCAGATCCTCTCCATAAAAGGCTTTAAAATAACATGAGCATGACATCACAGTTCCCATCCACTTACAGATGTCAGCTTGATTAATAGGTGAACACAAACCAGGGTCTGTAAGAGCAGGGAAAGCTTTAAACTTTACAGTACAGTACAATACAGTACATTCACATGCAACATGCACCTTTTTGTTGTGTTTATAAGAGAAAAATAAGTACATATCCTCCCAACGTCAACTTTAAAATTCAGTGCAGAAAATGCATCCTGTGTAAAAATAAAGGCACACTTTATATATTACCCTTATATACATTAAATTGCTTTTACTAAAAAGCAAATTATGTTAAATTATGTATTAAAGCCCACCAGAATTAAAGCCGGAGAACATTGCCTTAATGTGGATTTTTATGATCAAAGTTAGGAAGTTAAGGATTAATAAGAGATCTTTGCAAGTAAGGCGTACAATACAGACTTCTGAGAGTAACTTACTTTAGGGCCTAATCGAAATATTGTTTTCCAATAATATTGTCAGAAAATTAGAAAAGGCTCTTAGATGTTCTTTAGAGAACCATTTTAAACGGTAAAGAATTTTACATCACCTTTATACTCATTTTACCCTTACGAAAAAGGAAAAACAAAAACAAAAGAAAACCCACCCAAACAAAAAAAACCACTTTATCTGGATGCCCCACCGTAGATACTTTGTAGCTGCTCAGCTTGCCTTTAATTAATGTTCAACTAAATATCTGTGAAACATGACTCAATATTAAATATATAAAAATAAATTGAACCTAACCTTAACATTAATCCTAAATTTAAATCTAATCCCAATCCTAAACCTAACTCTAATACTATCAATGAGCCACTGAGTTTCACTAGATAATTTAACAATTAAAGTATCTCTATATAAACTGTAGGGGACCAAAATAAAGTGTGACCAAATGGTTATTTAGGGAACTAGAATGGTTCTTCAACAGCATCTTTTAAAGAACCCTGTAAGGCACCTTTTTAATTAACAGCATAGCTCCAATTCTACAGGAGCCCTGGCCCCCGTCTAGAACCTAAAAACTGACAGTCATTTCGGTCTTTAAAACACAATTTAACTGCTATCAGACACAAACATCAGGCAGGCCTTATTATACTAACATTCAGAAGCAGTGGGATATGAAGTCTGTTTTCTCTGGTTAAATGCACATTGAGTATTAGGTTGGAATGCATATTAAATGCACTATAGTACATCATTCCAGTTCAGAGGTTATAGATGTGAAGATATAATAGACGCGATATGTAGATATTATATAGATATAAGTGAAACTGTCTGGATTCTTCAGTAGTTAGTTTGAGTGAACCAGTGAAACCAGTGAAGCCAGTAGATTGGAACAAATTTCTTTTTGCAATAAGAGTTTGACTTTTATATTTTATAAATTGTATATTGTTTTTGTCTTTGTGTGTCTGTACAGTCTTAAAATAAGTTTCCTCCAGGATCAATAAAGAGTTCTGATTCTGATAAAATACAAGTTTGTATGTTCAGATTCATAACTTTGACCAAGAGGATTAAACATCCGGTCTCTCTGAACCCCATCCCTTTCCTGTTGTCTGCAGCGACCACCATCGTGGAGGCCGGCAAAGACAAGAAAAACCCTGACGAGTTCGCAGAGGCTCTCGACTCTGTGCTGGGGGATTTTGCCTTCCCTGACGTCTTTCTGTTTGATGTGTGGGGAGCTCTGGGGGATGTAAAAAATGGAAGAGTTTAGAAGCCGAAGAGTTTCTTCAACCTTACTTAGTTTTCCTTTTTTTTTTTAAAAAAAAATCTAGATCTTACAGTATCTTCACATCTGTGGCCTCCTGTCAGCTTTGTCTGTTCTTTTTCGTTCCAGAAGAGTTAAACTTTAGATCTGTGACCTTGACTTCTCTTTGGCATTTTTAAGATCCACTTTGCTCTTGACAGAAGAGATTTACAGAACTCGCCTTACATTTACACAGTATTTCATTATAAACCAGCTTGATGTGACTTTTGTGAAATAAAGATGAGTATCACAGATCTGCTGTGCACGCAAACCTAGGGCACAGTCAACTATATTTACTATATTTACCTCAGAAGACATTCATAGTGACTCCATAATAATGAAGAACCAGCAGACATGCACCATATATTCAGTGTAGGACACTACTGAGCACTACTGAGCACATCTAGAACATAAAAAGGAATAATTTGTCTCATATTCAGGTTCTTAAAATTTGTCTTATATTCAGGTTCTTAAAATTTGTCTCAAATTCTCTCAAGAAGGGTCTCTTTTCTGTCTGAGTTTTTCATAATACTTGCTTACAAATGAAGGTCTTCATTTCATGTGTAGATATTTTGTGTTATAATATTCATGTTTTGTGTCTACATTATGACAAACCGATGCAGCACTTGTGGTGTTTTGCACATCGGAATTATACATTAGCATGGATTTTGATCTTCAGTACAGCATATAAGCCTACATGAAGTTTCAGCAGTGTTTCTAGGGACAAATCTATAGAAAAGTAATACAGCAGTGGTTTGTGTGCTTTAATTTTATCTGTTATATTTATATATTGTATAAATCGCTTTTACTATATTTAAGTGAAGACCTGACAAGGTACAGCAGTTTTTTTCAATGATCAATAAAACTTCTTGTTCCCAAAGGAATATTATATTTATTTTACATTCATGAAGCAGACCCTTTTGTCCAAAATGATTTACAAGTGACTATGCACAATTTCACTCAAGCTGTCAAACTGCTATCGCAAAACCTTATTGGCCTTACTGGGAAATATATGGAGGGACATGGGAGAAAATGGTGATTCAGTGGGAAAACACTGAAATATGAGCTTCTGATTCATTACTGTATGATATAAATGATGTAAATGAGAAAGTCCAGGTCAGGTGTTGTCCTGAATGGTTCCTCGCAGGTGTTGGACCACTACGTTGGTCATCCAAACAAAGAGATTGTCAATGAAGGAGTTCATGTTTTGTGACTAAACAGGCCAGGTGATTCATACATGTATTTTTCTGGGATAAATACATATACAAATAAATACATAATTGGAAACAGTGTGACAGCGGATAAGCCAGAGTCCATCTGTGAAGAAATTTGGGCTCCAAATGAATAAGCAAGATGTTTCGTCAGCTGTTTTGAAGCAAACAAACAATGCCAAACAAAACACTAATTCAAACACACTCATACAAACATCCCCCACGGTAGCTACCTCATTATTTACTTCAGGGTCTAACTGAAGTCCTGAACCAGTGAAGAACCAGGAGCAGATGATTCCAGATGATCAGGCGGTGATCAGTATACTGGT
>JBBPCY010000039.1:33134601-33156905 GCA_037974405.1 Brachyalestes nurse
ACACAGAGCCCTGACCTCAACCCCATCCAACACCTCTGGGATGAACTGGAACTGAGATCGCAAGCCAGGCCTTATCGTCCAACATGGCATCGTTTTGTGACACATTCATAACTGCCTGGTCTTTGGTTTTAAATGAGAAGGGACTAATCGTGACTTAAATATTAATGATGTTTTTCAATCATTTTATCTGTATTCGCTAATAAGCTGTTGAGTGCTACCTAACTGGTGTTGAATTGCTGTTTTATCACCTCTCTGTCCCTTTTTACTGTGCCTGTAGGACTGATTCATGTAGACAACCATGGCTCTGATAGGCTGTCCTGTATTGTGGCTCTCGTAAATAGTTATGTGCTAGAGCTTTTACATTTGTGTAACACACTCCACAGTGTGGTGGCCGTACTGAGAAGTATTTTTAGCAACAGACTCCCCAGCATAAAGTGCTCCACTGAACGTCACAGGAAATCCTTCTTTCCCTCTGCTATCAGACTCTACAACTCCTCCCTCTGTCACACATCCACACAAGAATCTGTGCAATAGCCTGTTGCTACTTTGTTTTGCATTTTTTTTTACTTAGTATACATAGTATATCACTATGTTTATTATTTTTCTGTTCTTATCAGGTGCAAAAACGTTATTATTATGTGCAATACCTTAGTATGTGCAGTAGTTTCACCATGTAAATATCACTGCTTATACTGACAATATTACTGATCTATTACTGATCCCTGTTACATGCAGTAACAAAGTCCTAGCTATCGTCTGTGTCGTAAGTTATTCACTTTACTGTATGTTACTTATCTATAGTATTTATGTGCAGCGTTTGTATGTATAGCACAGTGTTTTTCCAACTGAGTTTTTTTCTACAGACTAGATCTACTCATATTTTATATTTTATATTGTTCTTGTCTCTTTGTCTCTGTGTGTCATAAGATAAGCCGTTTCCTCCGGGATCAGTTAAGTTTTCTGATTCTGATTCTGAAAAAAACTGGATTAACAAAGACCTTGTTGTTCTTGATTTAGGCCGACTTTAGCCTCGTAGCTCCAGTTTGAAACTGAAGAAGCAAATTTTGGACAGCGAATCTGACTCGGCTGAACAGCTACATCTAAAGTAAGAAGAAAAATGTCAATTTGACTTTTTGCAAAACCATTCTTTTAGAGTCAAATATGATTTCCTTCTTGTCTCTGGTATCTGGTCACATTAAGCACGACTCATCGCATCATATTATTCAAAAGACACATTTCTTGACATTTCTGTTGACTTTCAATTGAAATCTAATGACTTTATTAAGCGATTAATACCATGCTTTATCTTCCCGCCCCAGCACACAACTATGATAGAATGAACCCCCACTATTACCATAAAGCCTCCTTGTTGCTGTTGCGCTCAGAAAGTTGTCACAATATGGAAGGAAAATGTTCTATAATCTTCCATTTTCATAAACAGATGAACCACTTAGTGGTAAAAACAAATGCTGTCATATTTCAACACAGAAATGTAAATATACACCAGTTTAAATAAACTAATATAATTTTATAGGTTTAAATGGTTTCAGTGGACAGTTTCCCGCTTTACCTCACTTCACCTCTTCATATTGAGTTTATTCCCCTGTAATAGAGCTAGAATAGAGTTTATTAGACTAAGATAAAGTTTATTAAAACTAGTATAGAGTTTATTCATCTAGGATAAGAGTTTATTAAACTAGGATAGATTTTATTCATCTAAAATAGTGTCTCAGGATACAAGATAGGACAGATTTTATTAGGTTAGAATATAATTTGATAATCTAGGGTAGAGTTCATTTCCTTGTAATAGAGTTCATCATCCTAGAATAGGGTTTATTAGGACAGAATAAGGTTTATTAAGACAAGACATAGTTTATTAACCTAGGACAGAATGTATTAAACTATGACTATGAGTTTATTCACCTATGATACATTTTATTAACCTAGCACAAAATTTATTTTAACAAGGATATAATTTGCTGCTCTATAAACTGTTCTATAACTTTTCTATACTTGAGCACTTACTGGATTATTAATGTTCTGTAGGTATGTGACATATAGGGGTCCATGAGGGTCCCTGGTTTTGTTTGTTGTTTTCTAATTGACGTGATAGACTAGTGGAGACTTTTTCAGAATGGAAAGGGTACCTGTCTGAAAGCACCACTGATGAATGGTCGTTTGCCTGTGTGTAAATGAAAAATGAACTTTAAGATGTGATGCAATCTCGCCCCCCTCTGGCTGACAGACCCCTTACAGCAGTGAGGAGTTCTGCTGTTCCTTCTTCCAGGCTGTAGGGGCAGTAAAGAGCCTCCTTGAATAGCTGGTAAATACGTGTGAGGAAGAGTGAGCTAGGTTTATTTCTTAGCTTGTGTTTCGGATAAGTTTTTTTATTCTTCAGATCCAGTCATGTCGGAAAGAAAAGTCTTAAATGTAAGTGGGTTTAGTACTCTTTCCTCTCTTATGGTGAAGTAAGGTAGCGTGGTTGGCAATCATTTTAAAAATCATTTTAATAGTATGGACATTCTAAGCTCAGTTAGCATTTTAGCTAACAAATATTTAAGTTATTTGGCTGATAATCAGTTCTGTTATTCACATGAATTAATTATCCTCTAAAGAAGCGAGGGAGCTTTCCTAACAGTCCTGTTACTAATAGGACACTTAAACCTTGTGTTTTGAGAAGTTTTTTTATTTTTAGCCACACATGCTACTCTGTAAGTAGCAACCCTTTAAAGGGCCCATGTCGTGGAAACCAAAATGTTACCTTGTTATTTATTGTAGTTAATTGTATTATACTAATTGTTGTATTTTAAATTATGACATGCTTTTAATGTAATAGTGTTAGATGCAGGGTGTAATTACGGTTAAAGTTAAACTATTAAGTTTCAAATGTATGTCCCTCTCCAGTACATACAATCGATATGAAAACTAAGCTGCAAAAACAGGCTATCTAGAATACTGCTTTTGTGACGTCACAAAAATAAATGGTGCTCTGTATTCACGTATTCAGTCTACAGCAGTGTTGCCTACCTATCTACCTCGAAGTAATAAAGTGTGTCCTACTGCTTTCGGAAAGCACGGTAATTAGAATTAGAAGGTAGCTAGCACAGATCATTAACATCAGGCAGGAAAAGTGACAAACTTTTTCATTCTTAGCAGTCATGACAGATGTTCAAATGGTCATGTGAAGTGATTTATGAGTGGTTTTGTGGTATTTTGTCCCCTTCTAGTATTAGTACAGCAGCACATTTCTGGAATTACAATATACAAAAGTGTAGGGGGTGCATTACATATTCACATTAATGAGTTTTCAACTTTGAGCAATGCTTTGCTTTATATTTTTATTAGTAGATTATCTTTGTGTCTTTATGTTTTGAAGTATGAAATGACCATAGGTGAGGGGACAGCAGACACTGTGGGGAATGCATTTTAGAGAAAAACTTTATTCAGTAAAACAATTCAGGGTTTCCCACTGAAGTGAATTGTAAGTACGTTGTTAGGGGTTTTTTTGGGTGGTGGGGGTAAGAAAAAATGTCAGCTACGGGGGATATGGATTTATGCTGATGTTTTGGTGGTCAGTTTTCAAATTCTGATTGTTGGTAGGCCTAATAGCCAAGACCTACTGCAGGATTGCTATCTTACGCGATTGGAAGCTTAAAGTACGTTTGTACAGTTAGTTTGTGGCAGAAGTAATAAAACATAAGAATTGCGAGACATTACTAATTTTATATGGTGGCAAATTATTCTACATTTCTATATTCTCTTACCATCTTGTTTTTTATAGTATTACTGTACATCTTTTTTGTGGTTGACCATGTTATGACCATTTCAGTATATACCTCTCATGTAGAGCTACAGATTCTTTGTTCAGCACTTAACTAAACATTTAACCATTCTGTTTGACTACATTCTGTAACGTAGATATTGTTAATAATTTGTTATAAACTGCTGAACGCACTTTTCCACTCTTTTCTCACTGTTACACATCACTGTTTCTGTTTTTGCAGAAATACTACCCCCCAGATTTTGATCCATCTAAAATCCCCAAACTCAAACTCCCCAAAGACCGGCAGTATGTGGTTCGATTGATGGCTCCATTCAACATGAGGTGAGTTCCTTGGATAAGCTAGTAACCATCTGTAATATACATATAAAACTGACAAATAATTTAATCGATCATGTATAAGTGCATAATCTCTAATGCAGGTGTCATTAGTCGATTAGAACAGTTGATTAGTTATAGGATGTTTGCTTGGTTATAATAAAAGCCTGCAGCCCCACTGGCCCTTAGAGGATAAGACTGGTGATCGCTGCTCTAATAACGTGTTCGTTTCAGGTGTAAAACCTGTGGAGAGTACATATACAAAGGGAAGAAGTTCAATGCAAGGAAAGAGACCGTACAGAACGAGCTATATATGGGACTGCCCATCTTCCGCTTCTATATCAAATGCACAAGATGTCTGGCTGAAATCACATTTAAGGTATGTGCAGGTTCTAGCTTCTAGAAAGCATAGACCAAGGGTATCCATTTTTATCCTCACAGAGCTGGAGTGGCAGCACATTTTCAGTCCATACATTCCACTTGTTTGATTAGTTGGTCATAACTGATGATGCTTTAAAATGAAAACCTGGCCCTTTGGGGATAAGATTGGGCATCGCTGGTGTAGATGTTACCTATAGTCTTGTGACTAACCTCGCATCCCATTTTTGCAGTGCTCATCGTGACCATGTCTTCTTTTTGGTTCTCCCATAAATAGACAGACCCAGAGAACACAGACTATGCTATGGAGCATGGTGCGACTCGAAACTTTCAGGCTGAGAAACTGATTGAGGAAGAGGAGAAGAAAATCCAAAGGGAGCGAGAGGAGGAAGAGCTTAACAATCCCATGAAGGTAATGTTGAACGTGCTTTGTTAGTTTTACTTTAAGCATAGCAAGTAATCCTTAATCCGGTCTTCAGCAAGTAAACCTTACATGTTTTGAGTAACATTAGTCTGCAGTTGTTGGCAAAAGTATTTGTACACATATCTATCCATTTGGTATTGTTAATGTAAACTCTTATGCTGTAACAATATATTTCCAAAGTCAAAACGATTTTCTATAGATAACTAAAGAAGATGAATTCAAATACAGTAATCCCGCAGTTTTACACAGATCAGGAGTCGCGGATTCAGTCACACACAGATTTGTTTTGAGAATCAAACTCATAGTTTTACGCGGAAATCCCCACAACAATGCGGAAACTGCAAATATGCTCCGCCTTTTTGCTTTTTTGTGGCAATAAATATATTCTTTTGGATGTTTTCACACAAGGCTGTAGCCGACCTGGAAGCACTTTTTTCAAATTCCACACCAAGGTTGAGCCCCCGTGTTTCAAGCGCGATTTCTCAGCGGTGCAAGCATCTCCAGGAGACCTTTCCAACAAGCCCTCATTTGTATTTTTAGCCCGAGTAGATCAGGGTTATTCCCTGAAAACTATTCACCTCGAATTTAAATTAAAAGAGGCGGATACAGGTTTAACTTTACATTTTCTTAGGGTTTACACTATAAAAATTGTATAGGCTTTTTTTTTTAACCAAAACACAACAACGTGGTATTTCACTATACACAGGTGCTCTTGGAACATAACCCTGCGAAAAGCGGGGGATTACTGTGTAGGGTTTGCATAGGAATTCAACCCCTTCACATTAAGAGAGAGAAAGTCTGGCCAAGTAAAAGCCAGATGAAAACAGACAGCCTTACTCAAAAGTATTACCTAATTATTGTCAAATAAGTGTCCATTTTTTTTTACATTTTGTCGTACATGTAAACCTGGAGCTCCCAAAGCACATATTTCAGTTTTTTTATTTTTATCTTTTTAATATTGGTAGACAAATAGTCTATTTTTGGCATTGAAAATATGCTTGAAAATATGCTCTCAACATAAATGTTGTTTGAGGAAAACTGTGTTTTATATTCCATAACATTATGATGACTTTCAAAGGGGTTTCATACTTTTGCAAACACTGCATAAAGCACTGAAAGGTGCTCAAGTCATAGCAAGCAAACAAGTAAATCTTGGTGGTTGAGCCATATTAGAATTCTGTTCACTCATCAAAATTCCTGTCATGCCCCAAGGTTCTGGAGAACCGTACACGGGATTCGAAGATGGAGATGGAAGTTCTGGAGAATCTACAGGAACTGAAGGAACTGAACCAGCGGCAGGCTCTGGTGGACTTTGAGTCCATGCTGGGGCAGTACAAGGAGCTGGAGAAGAGACAGAGGGAGAAAGAACAGGAGGAGGATGAGCAAGAGACCAAGTATGTGTAGAATATAGCATCCCTATTTCAGCATGGTTGTTTTATACACTGACTGTTTACAGCATTTAATGGAGCTATTTTACAAATGGAGCTGTTAGAACAAAGTACTGGGGATGCAGAGATATCAGTCGATTCCAATATCTCATCATTTTTATATGTCCATACAAAAACATCTTATATAGGGTTGCAAATGTAGATATTTTTAGCACATTAGTCCAGGGAATGCAATATTGGTCATATAAGTATTTCTTTTTTGTGCTTGATTTAATTGAGTTGTGATTTTGTTAAGAATCCATATAATAAACAAGAAAAAGAACGGTAGACAAAAAAACACCATACAGAGCAATTTCTCTGTTCGTGCAGTTTGTATAAGTAAGTGTGAGCATTACCTTTTCAGTGATGGTACGTCGAACTCTGAAACAGACCAAAGATGTTTATAAAGGCCAAATACAAAATTAACTGTAGTATCCTCTCTTCATACTACGCTTCCTAATTTCTGGCTGCAATTTCGATTAATATTCTCTCTAACTCCCCACCTTCTCTCTTTGTCTTCCTTTTTCTTTTTTCTCTCTTCGCTCTCTCTCTAGGGAGATGCTGGAGAGAGCTTTGGTGAAGAGGCTGAGAGACTCAGACTCTGACTCTGATCAGGAGGAAGAGAATAGAAAACAACTGCAGAAGAAAATCGCTGATGAAAGACCCACAGACATCCTGACCACAGACAGAAGCACAGACACAAAGGTACTTTAGCTTCCATTAGTTGGTTAGTTGGTTATTGAGAAGTGCTTACTACTCAAAGAAAGTGTTTAAAATAGTTAAGGTTAGAATCATAATCATAACCAGCCTTTATTGGCCAACTATATACACATGAAAGCCAAAAAAGCTAATACTAAATAAACAGAATGCATAGAATAAACAAACACACTCAACAGCAGAGAACAGATGTTCATTCAAGGCACTGAATCATATATATTTTTAGGCATATTTTGCTCTGAGATTTCAAATTATTTCTTAATTTGAAAAAACTGTGGATGGCTTTAGCATACCAACAGGTATGTGCTTCTGTTTTTTTTTTTTTCTATATTTGACATATCAGGCCGAATATGTTGAATTATTGGTGCATCCCTTGAAAGTGTTTCTTTATGCAGTTGCTTAGACATTCATTTCTGAATCCTTCTATGTATACACACTCACAGACATGGAAGCATTCATTGCTAAACCAGTGTGGGGGTATTAGCTCCTATGCATAAACATTAGTTTAAAAAAGCACAGAAAATTCAGGCTTTGCATGTGTTTTGTAAAATGCATTTTGCATTTCTCACTTATTAATCCACGGCTTTGTATTCTTCCTCCTCCTCCACAGGCCTCCTCCTCCGCTGGTGTGAAGCGTCAGAAAGTAGAGAGCTGGGAGAGGAGTGTGGGGGGGTTAGGAGGGAAAAGTGCACTGGGGTCATTAGTAGTGAGGAAGAAACCTACTGCCACCAACACAACACAGGGGCCTGCAGCTGGAAGCCAGACAGGTATGGATACATGGGCCTGTACAGCTCAGCACTATCATACTAATGTAATCATGGAAGCCTCTTTTTAAAGACTTTGTAGTTTCTTTTTTTCCTCACAGTAATTTTGGAATATTACATATAAGCCTTTGCATGCTCTTTGTGTAAAACATTATTTTTTTTTTAAATTAAATTCATATTGCTTCATTAATTGTCAAAAGTAGTCTTATAACTATAACTGATAGGAGGAGAGTTTGCATATTTTCTCCATATTCTTAAGGTCCCCAATACTTCATTATCACACACAAGGTTCTTGCCATAGACATCCTGAGGGAACCACAACCTACTGATTGTTTTAAAAAACATTAAGACATTACTTTTTAACAAAACCTTTGGTTACCCCTCTTTTCTTTGAGCTCCTGTGATGAAAAGGGCACTATAAATAAAATGTATTAGTATTAGTATTATTATTATTATTATTACTATTAAATCTAGACTCAAAACTCAACTGTTCAAAATAGCTAATTTAGCATCATAATCTCCACTCTGCCATTATTATTTTTATGTAAATTCTGTAAATTGTCTGCTCTTATCCTTGTTCTTTTTATCATTTTGTTGTGTACGGTGTCCTTGAGTATTTTGAAAGGCACTTTTCAAATGAAATGTATTATATTCATGTGGGTTTCTGCTGGGTACTCTGTTAAGATCTAATGAACAGGATTCTGTCCAGGGTGTTTCTCCACCTTTCACCCTATGATTGCTAGTGTGGGCTTCTGTACCCCCACGTCCCTTTTTAAGGAATAGTTGTTCAGATGATGGATGGATAGATGATAGAGCATGCTTAATAATGATGATGGTCTTGTTTAAACTGTATTGTGGGTGGTCACAAAGCACAATCTCTCAGTGAACTAGTTAACTTGGGCAGAACACAGGCAACTAAGGGATGTTTTATTACAAAGTCCTTAATCTTGGCTTAACAACCTGGAAAACTACTGCTTTGTGGGGCATTCTCTTGGTGTGCTGGATTACATTTTCTGTAATATTTCTCTGTACAATTCAGATGTAGCTGCTCCTAAACCTGCAGAGACGTGTTCTTCAGCTCCTACCGCCAGCCGCCCACCTGCACCAGCTCAGAACGGCTCCTCTCTCAGCCTGCTGGGGGCGTACTCCGACAGCGACGAAAGCAACTCCGACTGAAGGTCGATTAATGCTGATGGAGTCCGTCGTTGATGTGAAAAACAGAGAAAGGACAGTCAGAAGGGAACCACATTCAAGAGCAGACACCTGCTTTGTAATTTCAGTTGATTGACTCTTTTTAAATAATCATTCTTGCTGAATTACTATGATTTCAAACTCATTGTTTGGTTTCTATTGAAGTAAATACATGTTTCCCTCGATTTAAATGGAAAAATGCAGTTTTCATGCTCTTCATCTCCCTTAAATAAGATCCCTTATCAAATCTGCCTGAACATAATCTTTTCTTGTCATTTTTCTGAACTGTTTCAACACAAGGGTTAATATTTGGTCAGTCTCCATGTTTTTTGTGTATCATACAGCTCATACGCTTCCCTTTTGTTTAGTGCGTCGTTTATATTGTCGCTGTTTCTCTAAGCCAGACCCACAAGCCTTTCATTGTGGTACTTTAAGTCTTTAATCCTCAGTGATTTACATTGATCTTATCTGCCCACTGTCAGAGTGGTTTCAGCCACACATGCATTTGAAGTTTACACTGGAGTTCTTTATAAGCTGGTTAGTCGGAGATCAAGACTCTCCCTCCCCAGTGGAAACCCTTCTTAGTCTGGGACAGAGATAAAAATGTGTGTAGAAAATGACCCTCTTAAATGTGGTTCTTTTTTTTCTCCTCCATCTAAGTCTCATGCATTTCTTGGGCATACCATTAGACTGCAAAGGACTTGAAAGGGAATCTGTAAAGCTGGTTTAGCGTTTAATCCCCCATTTCTGGTGGCAGATGTTCAGTTTGAACATGCATCAAAGAAAAATGCAAAAATGAACATTTTACAACTATAAACTGTATTTTATTATATCAGAATGTCATTCAAATGTATGATTTTCTTTTTCGCCCAAGTAGTTTTTTATAGTATTAAAAAAACAGTTTTTAATTACCTGGAATGATTTTTGGAATGAAAATGAGAGTTTAAAGTGTTCTTTTTTCCAGAAAACAAACACCTTTAAAAATAAATGTGCCGGAAAGGATTCTTTGCACACCCTAAAATAACCCTAAAAGTTTTTGGTTTACTAAAGAATCTTTCAGTTTATTTTTCTGCAAGACTGGCATGAGTGTGAAGTGCTCCCTAACACATTCTGCAGAACATAAACAGAGTAGTGGCATCATCCATTTCATTTTTAGCAGTTCTGCAAAGACATATTAGATGGAGTTCCCTCAAAACATTGCTGATGGCTAAGCACTCAGCCAAGCACCTTTTCCTGAAAACAAAAAAAATCTCCTCAGTACTTAAATGGCAGGTACGTGAGCTCTTATAGATCATTCTGTGTGGTAGAAATATTTTGGAAAATGCCATGCCATTTTAACTTTATAGACACAGTTTGGGGGAGAACCTTTTCTATGCCAGCATGACTGTGTCCCAGTGCACAAAGCAAGCTCCATAAAAACATGATTGGATGAGTTCAGAGTGGAAGAACTTGACTGGCCCACACAGAACCCTGATCTCAACCTCATCAAAAACATTTGGGATGAACTAGAATGGAGATTGTGAGCCAGGCCATCATCAGTGTTGGACCTCATAAATACTCTACAGAACGAATGAGCAGATATTCCTACAGAAACTCCAAAATCTTGTGGAAAGCCTTCCAAGAAGAGTGGAAGTTGTAATAGCTGTAAAAGGGGAACCAACTCCATAATAAAGTCTATGGATCTGAATGTAAGATTCAATATTTTTTTATCGTCATCAGCATCTGTGTACACGTACATAATGTGATGAGATGTTCCCCCATTGACTACGGTGCAACATTTATGGCAGCTAGTTACTTAGCTGCCCCTGTGAAGTGTGTAGGTTCCAATCCCAAGACCGCTAGTGGCACCACTGAGGTACACTTGAGCAAGGTACTGTCCCCACACACTGCTCCCCAGGTGCTATATTTCTGGCTGCCTGCTGCTTCACTTGGGTTAAATACAGAGAAAGAATTTCATATTGTTTACACTGTGTGCTGTGCTATGGTGGGTTCAAATATGACTATAAGGCACCACTTTGGTTTATTGCACCATAAGTATGATTATTGCACAGGAGGCAGTTAGCAGCATTGAGAAAAGTGCACGGGATGGCGGAAGCCATACAATAAATAGATAATATAACAGTGTGAATGGGATGTGAATCTGAAACAGTACAATAAGTATACAATTAAGTATTACGTAAAAGTGGTGTGTATAATATTGCTCCATATGTTTATAGATAGATGTAGATATATATATGATAGCTAATGTTATTAAAGGCACAGTTGGTGTAATAGTCAGGCGTCCCAATACTTTTGTCCACATGGTGACAATTCCACTCTGAACAAAGGAGGGAGAAAAGTAGGCTGTGGACTCTCCCACTAAACTCACAGCTGACTGTGGGTTTAACCAGCTGGCTGCCATCTCCAACTCTACCTTCAGTTTAGGCAGGCAGAGAGGGAGAGATGGACCTCAGAGTTCACTCAGGAGTGTCTCATCTTTAGATTTTCTTCAGCAGGTCCTGAGAAGGTGAGTGGAGCCGCACAGTTAACTTCATCCCATCACAGACATGATTTTACTCTGATTTCAGCTTCCAAGTGCTTGTGTTTTTGGGATTTACGAGGTTTTTACCACAATAGCTGGAAATATCTGATGATGCTTCAATGTCGACTGGTAAAATAAAATTATATTCGTAAAAATGTGGCTTCTTGGGTAGTTTGTTGTGCTCGTTTTTGTCAATTTTTAACAGTTTTCCTCTCGCTGTCTTTTTCTGCTACCTTGGCTAGCTTGTTGCTAGCTAGCGAGGTCTTATTGAATGGGACGTGTTAGCAACATTGCTATCATAATTTCTTGAAAATAAATGCATGTTTTGCTCTATACTGAGGAAAAATGTATCTCTTCAGTTTTAACTTGAGGTTAACATACTATGTCTGTTTGGGAAATGTTGATGTGGGTCAGAGTTTACAAAGTGGAAGCAGTCTAAAGTGTCCTAGCTGGCTAGCTCTGTTTAATACATCTGGACACAGAGGAAACTTTCTGGGAGCTGGGTCATGCATGTCGAGGATTTTTAAAAGACATTTATTAAAAAATAAAGTCAAATAAAATAAACCACCAAGCCGTGATAGATTGGAGTTACGTTTAAGAGTAAAGTAGTGCACAAGAAGGACCCCGGAGGCAGTCACAAATGAAGGAATGTTAAGGGTTTGGGCAGGCTGGGTGGTGGAGGCGTTGTCCTTTTTGAATCCAAGTGGGGAAAGTTTTTATTTTTTTCCCTTTCTCCCTTTTTTCTAGGCTACCACAAACTGAAAGAGTCGGATGTTCTCGGGCATCGGTAAATCGGGCTTATTAAAGGTATATAATACTAATGAGCCGTGCGTGCACCTTTTTTTTGCAACTTTAACAGCAAAGTTTATAACTTAAATCCAGCTGACCTGTCCTGATCCATGTGTCATGTAGGTTTATGGGCATTTCTGCAGATTAAATGAGGGCAAAGATCAACTTTTTAATTTTGAGTAAATTATTTATCAGTTGAATGTTTCTGATGTGGTTTCTGATGCAATGTGGTTTCTGGAGCCTATGTCACATTAGTCTTGCAGCTTCAGTGCAAAATGAAAGAACCAAATATTCATTACATATTCATTACATTTGAGGGGGAAATTGTGTACATTTACAGATTATTCATTTAAGACACTCTCTTCCTATACAACAGACCCATGGCAAAGTGGTTGAAAGATTACCTGAGTTTTGGCAGCAGGAAAGGACCTCCGCAGCCACCCAAGCCAGACTACACAGAGAGCGAGATTCTCCGGGCCTACCGTGCCCAGAAGGAGCTGGACTTTGAAGATCCATACGAACCCACGGAGAACCAGACACAGAACGGCAAAGGCACCACTGATTCGTTCCCTGCGTTTGGGACAGTTCTGCCCAACGGCGTGGAGGTGAAGATTGTGTCTCCAAAACACAGACTGATCAAAGTGGAGTCTCAAGAATTTGGGCGCTGCAAGATCCCGCTGAGCATCGTGTCCTTCGAGGAGCCCCATGCCCCTGTAGGTCTTTATTTAGCTCACTTTACAAGTTACCTATACAGTGCTAATGCAACCTGTTAGTCTGAAACATGAATTTGCTTTGAATACTACATAAATTAATCATTGATGTGTCAGGCTAATGGTAGTGTTGTAGAACTATTGGGGTTGAGACCTCTTCCTCTGATTGCTTCCACACCACAGTTTGTATTCTTGTGACATTTTACGTTTTTCATTTAGTCCATTTGGTTTCACATTGCAGCAACTAAAGTGCACCACATTATCCACAAGGGTGGTCAGGAATTTGGCAGGGCTACAAGTGCTTGTTCATTCACTTTCACATTTTCCTTTGTTAG
The DNA here is from genome assembly GCA_037974405.1 of Brachyalestes nurse. Lineage (NCBI taxonomy): Eukaryota > Metazoa > Chordata > Actinopteri > Characiformes > Alestidae > Brachyalestes > Brachyalestes nurse. The sequence goes on from JBBPCY010000039.1 coordinate 33,147,957, forward strand.
TGCCAAAAACAACCTATGTTTTTAACTTTCACTAGCCTATATTTAAATATAATGCATATCGATGTATGTGTGCATGCATGTCTGATATATTGCAATCAAAGCAATACCAAGAGGCTACTTTTCTCATGCTTTGTAGTTGTTTGATTGGTTTCATTATGTGTCAGGATTAATTTAGCCAGTCAGGACCCTTAAGCTTTGCTTCACCATTCATTCTATAATCCATACACTAATATCAGATGCATTTCTTTACTGTTTGTCAGCCATTATTAGCTGCAAATAATGCTGACACTACATGGTTTTCTAGAGTGAATTATTAAACAGGTTGAATATATGGGCAGCACACTGCTGATGTGCTGCTAGAAGAAGAGAAAAACATGATTTCATGTTAGATTCCTTCTTCTGGTGCAAACCTTTAAAAAAACACACATTCCCAATAGCAGTGAATTAAGACCTGTGTTTTTGTTGGTGTTCCATGGTTTAGTTAAGTATGTACCTGAATACACTATTGGCAAAACAAACTAAATTAGAGAAAAGGCTTGACTGGTCCACATCAGACAAGGTAGTGAATGCGTTTTTAGTATAGTTTGTTTAGTATAGCATCATTTCGTATAAATTGCATTATTGCATCACAGTAATCATGTTATAGGGCCTTTATAAAAGGAGGGATGCTGAACACCAATACCTGTCTGTCTCGCTGTATACTGTACATCGTCTTTTCTTTGGGCTGTTTGAGTCTGCATCTCATTATGAAAATGAAATTAAATGATTAAGTATGCACCCCAGCTGGAAGGCTTAAAGCTACTGCTTAAGCAGAAGCTTTTGTTTTAATTGCTGAGCTTTTGCCTGTGAAAAGGAATTTTCTGGCTCTGGCTTTCTTTAAAAGGGGGGTGGGGTGGTTTAGGGTTTTCCCAGTCCCTCACCTCCAGCCCCCCAAATTTAGTTGTGGCAGGTTCTTCCTGATAGCCGTGTCTTCCCTTGTCAGCTGGAAGAAAGAAATTCTGGCTTTTTTTTGTTAAAGCCAATGTAACATCATTGGACAGATTAGAGAAGAACATTAACTGCCAATTCTGTTACATAAAGCAGCAGATGCCTGTGTTAACTAAGTGATCATGAAGGAGAAGGAATGCCATCCTGTCCAACCAGTCTTATGGCTTCTGACCTCAGGTGGAGGTGCCATCACTGGGGATCAAACTGCTTGTTTTGGGACCAAAACTATATTTTCTGTTATGTAAATTTTGTCCAATCATGCAACAGTTTGTAGCTACGATATATTTGTGGCCAGAGTATGGATATGTCGGTTGCTTCTTTGACTGGGCTTTAGTACATCACAATGGTTTCTACTGGAAGGTTTGTTCTCATGAGGACAGTTTATTATTTCTGTATCTGGTACAAAGGTTCCTAGTTTATTTAGGTTCCCCATTTTAGCAATTTCATCCAAAGTTTTCTGATTCTGATATTTTAGGGTCTTTCATCTGTATCCAGTAATTTGGCTGTGGACTGGTGAATACAATGTGTGTGATCCACAACAAATCTGCTCTCTTTCTTATGGAAGATTACACACACTCACGCTTTATTTAAAGACCATAGCACAGTGTCACTGGTGCATTACTTAGTAATTATCCTTTTGGAGGCAATGAAATATTGAAGGGAAGAGAGACAGAGAGGGAGATTTTTATTCATTAACCCAGAAGCTCAGCATAATCTGTACGCCTCCTAGAGCTGCAGTGATTTCCTCTTTTACACTTAAGCAGCTGCCATTGGATTACAGAGTATTAATATCCTCTCTTCAGCCACAGGGCTATAATGTTAACCTAATATTATGCAGTTAACCTAGTTAGCAGAAGGATTAAATATCATATAGTGGTGTTCTGATTGACTTCTGACAAGCTTAAAGCAGCCAAAGCAAAATCTATAAATGCACCAGAAAAGCTTGAGTAGACCAATACTTATACTATTATTTAGTGATCATTTTTGACGCCTTTCTTCTATTTATAAACCCAAATGAATTCATCTGAGGTGCTGGAAGTGGATATTTTACTGACTGCAATAAATATTAATCAAGAAGCACTGATGATAATACCATGCTTACAGAATGTAATTCAAAATTTTGGAATTGGTCCACAGATTAATTGTCTCACAGATGCTGATAGCGAAGTAAGTATTCCAATTCCTTATGGACAGAATGACAATTTTTCGAGAAGTAATTTAACCATTACTAAGTCTTTCAGACTTAAATCCCTTGTTTGAATGCATTTAGACTGTACTTCTTTCAGTTTTCAGTTTGTTGGATGCTGCTCTGTTTTTTTCTGTCATTTTGCGAAGCTGATGGATGCTAACTAGCGGTCTTTGTGAGGTCAGCCATACGCTGACCTTCGCTCTGGCACTGTCCCACTGACTCGGACATCAGTGCTCAGGGACGTGTGCCAAACTGGACATGACCACTAGAATGGAAATGGAGCAGCAGCAGCCGGGAAAGAGCAAACAAACACATTACTTTGCTTGAAAAGTGGGTTAGAACTGGCCCTGAACTCGCTTAACCTACACGCAACATCGCCCACATTATAGCAGATTGCTGTGGACGCTGTGGCCAGACCCAGCCGCAGGCACGCAAAGAGCTAGTAAAGCCCTGATGGCCTTCCCCTGGGAAGACTGAACATTCAGTGCATCAGCGTGGAGCCCTTTGCCCGTCACGCGTCTTCTGTTGTTAAGTAATCTCAAACAGACTGGCTTGTGTGGTTTCTAAACACTGTATTGACATACTTGTGTATGTGGCTCCTGACACTGAGTGGCTTATTATGTTTAATAATAGACAGAAGTACGTGGCATACCTAAAATAATAATAGCCATCATTAGGGCCGCAAAGGGGTGGAAAATTTCCGGAAAATTTCCGGACACTTTCCAGAAACTTTCCACGGCAAGTTAAGCTGGGGAATATTGGAAATATTCCAAGCTGGAAACTTTCCATGGGATTTTATGGGCATGGATGAGATTTAACTGGAAATTAGAGGTCATTTATATAAAGTGTATCATATACAAACAGAAAACATTTTGTTTTGTAGACATCTCAGAGGCAGAGGGAAACTTCAGGCCCTTTGTTCTATGCTGCCGCTGCTTCTTTGTGGCATTCTTAACATAGGGCTTTGCCCTGTTTTTGCAAATGTATACAGCCTTTCCTTCTACATTGGCTGTAGTGAAATGTATCCACACATCAGAAACAAATGAAAAAGCTTAATAAAAACATGACAATGCAGTGCCATGCACAGTTTTATAAACGGCTAGCTAGACAATTGGAATAGTCTTATACAGTTGATACTGGATAAATGAATAAAAATAGATGAACAGCATGCTAAATCAACCTTCATTCTTGTACGATAACAGAAAACTGGCTTGCGGAAACCACAAGCAACAGCAACACAGCTGAGTGAGGTAGCTAGCCTCTTAAATGATCAATAAAATGGTATTAGCTAACTTGCATTTAGCATATCTGATCTGCCAGCTGGCTAGTTTATAAACACATGTTCATTTGGTATTTGATTGTGAAACTTTAATACTTTAATATATAAAAAATATATATTTACCCCAGTAAAATCAGAACGTGACTGGGCTAAAATGCAGTAGTGTCGCTGCTTTAGTGTGCAGGATTTTGCTGCAAGATGTGTTTCCAAATTACCTGTTACACATATTTTTCCAACCCTAGTCAACATAAAGTCTGAATTCAGTATGTATTTTTGTTCATTTTGGCTTATTATTATTAAAATGATAAGCCATGTCAAACCACATAAGAAAGTATATTTTAGATTACTTGTTTTAGAAAGTGAGAGTGACTTTTAGCTTCCCCTCACATTAGTCTTGTTGCACCTGTAATGAAAACTGTTGGACACCAAACATATATTGGCTGATTGACTACATTCGGTGTAATGGCATTGTAGTGGACATTTGTGGTCACTTTAACAAAGGCACATTGCACAGAGTCTCCATGTTTCTTTGATTTTAAGCCAGCAATTATGACTAAGTTTTGTGTTCTTTTCCCCTCAGGCAGTGCCTAATCTTCCCCCTACAGCCTCCTCTTGTTTCCATCCATCTTTTGTCCACAGACAGTCCTTAATCTCTTGCTCTCTTTCTCTCCCTCCCTCCTCCCACCAGGTGGTTCCGTCTGCTCCAGCAGTGGGGGACACAGATTACTCAGACCCATTTGACGCTCGTCCAGACCCGCGGGCCCGGCCAGGCTGGGATCACAGCTCTGTAGAGAACAGCAGTAGCTACATGGAGCCCTTTGAAGCCCAAAGAGTCATTACTGGTGAGGTGCTTTCCACAGCAGCCTTGGAGACCACATTAGCAGAGCCATTTTAAGAACATGGATGCATTACTGGGAAGAGTATTCACTCAGGACAGACTCTGTAGAGGTCTAGGAAGACACTTAGAGGGTATTTCAGTGTGAGATTAAGCCTATACATAGCTAATAATTGTATGTGAAGAGCTTTTCGCAGCATTAGTGATGAGTTATGACTCTTGCTGAGTCCATTTATGAAAGTGAATAAAGTACTTTTAGGTATTTGAGATATAATAGGAAGGATAATGGGAAGAATTTGTGATATTTTTCTCCTCTAATGTAGGAACAACAAAAATGAACCTGAAGCAGCCTTCTCTGCCATTATTATCGAGATGAAAAGCTCTGTTTTTGTTTAATTAAAGTTGCAAAACACTTAATGTTGTCAGTTTGTCATGCATTTCACAATACTTCAATAAAGTGGTTGTACAGTTAACTGAAATACAAAATAGTGTTCCTCCTAGTTTAAGTAGTTAGAAGGGTAAGAATTTAATAAGCAGTTGTACTGGTGTGCTCTTTGCTGGCAGGTTCTTTCAGTGTTCCGTCTATTCGTAGAGGGTGTGTTGACAAAAATGACTCAAAATAATGCCTTTGCCCCTTAGGCTAAGGCTTAATCATTGCCTAATTGCTGTGTTTGCAAAAGGCAGTTAAATATTTTATTATTCCTTCCAATATGATAAAAAAAAAACAATCCCAGGCAGTTTAACCTAATATCCTGTGCACTTATTTCTCTTTGCAGAGCTGCAGCACAGTTCAGAGCGTGGCCACTCTGGCTCCCGAGGCAGTCCCCAGCTGTATGACAGTCCATACGAAGAGCGGAGCCACCGCCGGGGCGTCCCTACAGACGATGAGAGAGAAAGTCGCCTGCCCCAGGATGATGAGAGGCCGGCAGACGAGTATGACCAGCCCTGGGAGTGGAAGAAGGAGAACATCTCCAAAGCCTTTGCTGGTAAGCCATGGTTGAATGTCGCTGACTTGGTGAGAGAAAGTCTTAGACACATAGTACTTCATAATACTTAATTTAGGGACATAGTACAGCAGACCCCCAAAATTTGCAGGGGTTACGTTTCAAGAGGTGATGAGGTAAAACAAAATGCCTATAAATGCCTGTTTTTATGGTGTAAATCCTAAATATGCCCCCTTTCATTTAATTTTAAACTCAGCTTAATACACTTCTTTATTGTTAAGGGTACTTAATTTAAGGGTAAATCCGTATTCGGACTATACAGTGTACACTGAACTGCTGTCTCCTGCAGTGCTAGAATGTAAAATACCAATGTTACCCCTGTATAGACTGTACTGTAATTCACGAGCGCGAGCGCGTTTTCTTTGGTATAAGCAGGGTAAATACTTTAATTTGATTTACAGTAATAAAGATACAGGGCTATAAGAAGAACAGAACGAAAAACATAAGAAGTGAAAAGTGAAACACTCAAGATGCTCCACGGTGGAAACTGTTATGATGTGGGAATGCTGGACTGCATGTGCCAGAGATGCATCACAGGGCAGCAGCCAAAGACGATTGCTTTGTGTTCTCTAGACACAACTATAACATAGTTATATTTTGTATGGAAATTTAGCTGAATTTACGTTAATGTTTGTGTTACAAAATTTGTACATTTTTCTTGATAATGTAGCTAGGGCTGTCACGATTATAGATTTTGATGGCACGATTATCGTCTCGGAAATAATCACGTTTTCACGATTATCACGATTATTCTGCATGTATTAAATTCATTAGAGGTTTTTACCTTTTATTTACTGCTGTCTTTTTTTTTTTTTTTAAAGGAAAAAAAACCTAAACAAATAATTCAGTGCATAACTGGAATATAAACAAATGGATACTGGCTGAAACATCAATAATGTAAACAGTGATGCATTACAGTGAAATAAAAAATGTCTATTTCTTTAGAATTAAATTTAAGCTTAGATATAAGCTAATTTCCCTATTTAAAAAAAGCTTATTCAAAGGCTGCAGGACTGGAGTGCTCTTTCGTCTTTAGTGCTTGGTTGAGTTCTATCAGTTAAAGTGCAAAAATGGGAGCATATTTGTCTTATTCTTCATTTACTGACTGTACTGTGTATGTGTTTCTAGCACAAGTGCACTGCTGATGAAACGTTTTCGGGCGAGTCTCGACAATCTACGTTTTAAGACCGCCAACAGAAACACGGTGTTGAGAAGCCTTTACGATTAATTAACCGTGCCGTTTTAAATCACGGTTAATTGCGAAACCGATTAACATCCTGTGACATCCCTAAATGTAGCACTAAAATGCATGAAAATTCTATATTGCCCCCCCCAAAAAATCTGGTGGATATTTGCGGTTTCCACAAGTTTGCGTTTGGTTTCTGCAAACAATTAGTTCGGTTCTAAGAAAAAATCTGCGAACAACTCTGAACTGCGACTTCGCGGGGGAACACTGTACTTCATAATACCTCATTTAGGGACATAGTTAATAATACTTCATTTAGGCACATAGTACTTTATGATACTTTTTTAATTACATGTATAGTGTAAAGGATGACTCCTGCACTTGTGTGGAGTGTTAAACATCCTTAATATTAACTCGAAGCCTTAATGAGATGCACTAGCAGTATACTGTAGTGTGGTGTAATATCAGTAGCAGACTGAATTAACCATCGCAGCAGACATTTATGTGGTCTGTTTCTAAAGATAAACAATAATATAATCTCCTCAGTGGGTCTCATGCTCATTGTAAACCTTGTTGTGGTTAATCAAAAGAGGTAATAAAGAAATGGATTCCCATTCCATTTACAATCACCACATAGACTCATCTCTGTGAGACAGAGTGCATCCGTTTTCTTGCGGCACAAGCAAGTCCAAGGAATTTTCTTCCAGACTCTCTCGTTATTCCGTTCAGTTGTGCCGTTTACAAGAACAAAAAGGAAAAACTTGATACCATACCATACTGTAAAAAGAGAGATGGACTGTTGGATGCAGCATTAGTGCATCTATGATGAATTTTCAACCTTTTGTTTGGGATGAGCAGAGATGACTTACGTGTCTCTAAGAACCAGATCCATTTTCACTTAGCTCAGCTGAGTCTCCGCTGCATCTCTAACCACCTCCAGAAGTGTCTGAGCAATTTGATAGCAATCTGTTTCCACTGCATCTTGGCTGCATTTACACTTTTTATGATCAGATCATATCAGAGCAATCTCATTAACCCAAGCTGCATGAAGGAGCCCAATGTATATAGTAATAGTATATTACTATATATAATAATATGTAGTAATAATAAAGCAAGCTGCTAAGCAGTTTCCTCTGGGATCAACAGATTTCTTTCTTTTTCGTCTTTTTTCTTATTTTATGCTTGTGCTGAAATATTGCCCACGCTGAGTCAGCAACTGATGTGAGGGTGATAAGAGTGCATATTTGAAACAAGCTTGACCTGACTGGAGCATATTTTGCATGACAAGTCAGCCCATTTGTTTAGCCAGGACATCAGAGCCAAACTCTGGTAGAAACATGTCTTAAATAGAGCAATCAAGGCTCATACTTCGCTGTGGGAAACCTGATTGTGCTGCAGTTTTCTCCTTGCTTTGGGGTGGTTGTTTCGACAAGATTATAGGAGGGATGGAGTGTCCCTGGTGGGAAAGGTAGGAGATGAGATGAACTTGGGGTGTGGGCAGGGTATGAAATGGAGAGGGAGGAGAAGAGAAGAAATGGATAGGACGAGAAGGTCATTGCAGGGCGAGCAGAAAAGCAAGAAAGAAAACAGTATAAGATGTAGAAATGAAAGAACACAAGAACAAAAAGCTTAAAGCGAAGAAGAAGAATAGTGGTAAACAAAGGAAAGGAGCAGAGATGGAATTACGTACCTGGGTACGTAATAATATCAGGGCTGGTTTGAGTAATTTGAATATTCAGATATTTGTTTATGTTGGTTTCTTTGTTTAGTATTTGAATAGTCAATTACCCTTTAGACCCTGCCAGAATTGTACAACAATCTTTCTGCCACTTTTCTCGTCACTATTTTATATAAACTAGGGGGAAAAAGAGCAGGTACTCAAAGCACATGAGCCTAAAAGATAAAACATCTTACCCATGTAACATTAGCAAAAGGCAAAATACACTCACATTCCCCACAACCTGCCCCTTTTTACTAAAAGACTTTAGCAGCACAACTAATAGCAAATTCTATATACATTTAGTTTAAAACACTGAACCTGTCTATCTAAATTGCTGTCAGTGTAATAAAATGTATAAGATTATACATTAAGTTGGCTTCTTATGTTCAGTTTAAAGTGGAACTTTACTTTTCATGCTTTAAGTGGAACCTTATTTTGCGTTCTTCCTTAAATGGTGCACTATAATGTTCTGACTGTTGTACCATTTAATTCCAGCAAGACTCGGGGAACACACCTGTAGCACCAAGGATTAAAAAAAAAATCTATGACCCAACTGAACTGACTTTGCAAATGTCACTAAACAAAGATTTTATGACGTTAATATTCTGAAGTGAGTTCTTTATCATCAGTTCTATCTGGATAAGCAAAGATCTAATCAGACTCAGCTATTTCTTTGGCTGTCAAAGTTGATTTACAACATAATGTAGTACAGTAATCCATCAGTTTTATGTGTGTCTCTCTCTCTCTCT
>JBBPCY010000039.1:33165353-33180729 GCA_037974405.1 Brachyalestes nurse
CCCCCCCCCACCCTTCCCCCTCCCCCCCCCCCCCCCCCCCCCCCCCCCAATCTGCGCTTGGAGCGTTTATAGGAGCAGTACAGACCCAAATGGAAATACAAAAGTTTTGCATAATATGTCCCCTTTGAAGCATCAGCAACCACAGTTGCTGAAAAGTGGAAGCATTTAAGATGAACTGAATGCGATACAAGGAAAGTGTGATGACTGACCTGCAGTTTACAAACAGAAGACTGTATGTGCCTATTGTTTCTAGCTACAAAGCTCTTGTGTAAAACTAATGCAAATTTCAGTACACCAAACATGTCTCAGCTTATTGACTGCATTTGGTTTATAGGAGGAAATAATGTGAATTAGATATTTGGCCAGTCTATCGCTTTAAGTAATGGATGCCGCATGAAGCAGCAGCTTCATTTTCAGCTAATGCTTGAACTTTTCCAAAGGTCAGACGCTCCGCTGCCTCTTACTGTGTACCAGCAGAAGTGTCTGGTTTCAAAGTTGAGAGTAATGGCTCCCACATATCAAAAATGCATGGTGCAGAAGATGTAGGCTGTGTGCGTTGTAGTCTATGAAGAGAGGGCTAATACAGTTCTACAGAGTTAAGTTTTAAAATAGTGTTTTATTAGGCAGAAGAAATAGATTCTGTTCAACACAGTTCAGTTATCCTGTGTGCTGAATTTCGTATGGGAAGAATGGCAAAATGTCATAATATTTGAAAACACATTACACATTGCATTGTCTCAGAACTGGTTTTGTGGTTATGTTAACTTTGAATAGACTGGAATCAGCTGCGATGGCTCCCATCTCTTGCATGTCAGCAGAAACTCCTGCTTGTGTGACCACCCAGAGAGTCTGTCCCTGCAATAAGCAGTTTCAACTTTAGCAAAGTATCCATCTTAGCTAGTTTGCTATTTTTTGCTGGCAATAATTTGGATATTGTATGTACTGGAATGTACTTTTAATTCATTTAAGCAGGACCATGTAAGCTCATGTGAAGTTTCTTCATCATTGTTTCCTTTTTTAAATTCCAGTCCTGACACTTGACACCTTAGATAGCAGTGTCATGTAGAAGCTTTTTTGATACGTTTGTGTTTCAGTGCAGACAAAACATTGATCAGAAAAGCTTATTGTGGCAGTCCATCATAAAAATGGCTCAAAACCTCAGAATTAAAGCAAGGAGAATAAGGCTTTGTAATAATCACTATGGATTAGTGATTATTGTGGTTATGTGCAGGCAAGCGCAGAAGCTTAAATAAGTTAAAACGAATCAAATCCTCAGTGCTTGGATCCGTCCATGGCTGTTTTCCACAACCCTGTTTTTCCTCTATTTGACCTTGCGCTCTCTTCTTCCTCCCCCATGTTCTGGACTGTCGCTCCCTCTATCTCTCTGTCCTTGCCACCAGCTCTCTATGAAATGACTAATCCTGCACAGCTGTTGCTGTGTGTGTGTGTGTGTGTGTGTGTGTGTGTGTGTGTGTGTGTGTGTGTGTGTGTGTGTGTTTGCACAAAGACTTTTTGGCTCAGCAGGGCTGTTCAGAGACAGTGTGCAATATTGATGCTGTTCACTTTATCATTTCAACCCCGCAAGCATGTAGCATATGCATTTGGTGTTCTGATTATTCCTTTGTTTCTCGACCTGCACATCACAATCAAACTGATTGCTCATAACTGCACAGAGTTTACTCGTAATTATAGCTGCAGCTTATTGGATTGAATTGAACTGTATTGACCTGAGGCAAGGAACAACGCATCCATCATTCACAGACATGCCTGGCTCTCATTCTTTCCTCTCTCTCCGTTTCTCGGATCCTTCTTTTATGCAAACATTTCCTATGAAGTTGAGCCAAAATTGTAAAGGCAAATTTAAAAGAAGCAAATGAACTATGTGGTTATTTGTAATTTTAAACAAGTTCTAACTAGAAGGCATATTTAGTGATGTAAGGTGTAAAACTCTAGAAAGAATAGCTACCAGGGTTTGAAACTGAGCTTAACGCATGAAAGCATGAGTACTAGTCTTGCACAAGACAAATCAGCTTAGTTTTGGGCTTCATCAGTTGATAATGATTATATAAATTAAAATAATGGTACAAATGGTGATACTGTGACATACATTTGGTTGCGTGTTTTAACAAAACCAATGCACTCAAATGCATGGGAGTTCAGCTGGGCCCTAAAGCTTCATAGTATCAGGAACATCTTAACTGGTACAGACACTGACAGTGATCTTAGTGCTAAGGTGCTTTGGGAAATCCGGCCCAGATGGTAAGATCTCCTGACCTTTAAGAGTTGTAATATGATCTGAATGATAATATAAAGAGTGAAAAACGTACTTTTCCATTGGAAATGTTATTGACTAAAAGCAAAAGCACTTGATTTGAATCTTGGATCTAGTAAGGTGCAGAATTTCCATCAATGGAATTATGTTTTAAAATGTCTCAAATAATTAGGTTAGTTTTGTTTTTTAGTTCTGGAGCTTGACTCAACCTTTGCTGCTATCTGTAATACTCTACTGAAAATATTATGAACTTCTACATCATTTTCCGATTTTGAAAGCTCGTCAGTTTGTTTGCAAGTTATCAATTTAATGATGGTCTGTAATTTCTGTATTTGACCTATAATAATAATTACATTGTCTCATTGATTAATGAACATTTATGTATTAGCCATCAACATGGAGTGCATAAGCTTTTTAACTCTATAGCTTATGTATATTATTGCTAAACTTTCTCTCACTGTCTCTGCAGGAGCTGCCATGGCTTCATGCATATGAAGTTCTCTCTGTCTCGGGATGGAAAGTACGTCCTCGGCGAGAACAGTCCTCCCTTCGACACAATTCCGGATGTCATCCACTACTACACCACCCACAAGCTTCCCATCCGTGGAGCAGAACACCTCTCCCTCCTCTTCCCTGTGGTGGTCCAGACTCTCTGAGAACACACACTGGCCTACACATGCACGCACACATACACAGGCCTGGACTTCTGCTTGCTTACACACAGATATATATGCACACTCAGGGCCTGATTAGGATCAACTTGCAGTAGCGCTTTGTACTTGATCAAACGTATACCTTGTGTGGATTTGTATTAATTGTCGCCGCCGATGTTTCAGTATTTGGTTTGAATTCATTCTGAATGGCTGTTTGGAGTGCCGTTGCTATGTAGTTTGAGTGATTACAAATGTGGGGGTTAATGGTCCTGTTGGTTATTTTAAAGCTCATTTGAAACTATGTGAAGCCACAAGCTCATGCAGTCTTTTACACAATAATACTTGCACAGAGTGCTGTCGTAGAACGACAGTGCGTAGCTTTCACTTCAGTATTTAGTTGAACGAGGGTAGCTTTGAGACAAGGGCTTGGCTAGCATGAAGAGGGCTTTATACTCACCTATCACTGCGATGTGGACAGCTCCTGACTCTCTGCTGTGTATTGTGGAAAATTCTTTCACTTACCTGACATCAGCAATGTTGAACACACTATAGCTGTAGACCTTTGTACTCTACTGGACAGCTTTTAGTCAAAATCTGGACCTGCTGAAGTATGAAGAGAGATACTTAGAAAGGACAAAGCTACATTGCTATAAAGGGCAAGTATGGCCAAGTCTAGTTCCTTAATGATAAGCAAATGTCTCTTTGCCATCTGTCAGAACTCTCTTGGAGTTTTATAGCCACTGTGGTTGCTGATGATATGTATTGCCATTGAAGGAACGCTCCAGGGTTTTTCAACTTTGTTTCTATCTGGCGTATCTAGTGTAGGGTCCATTACCACAAATTTAAAAGACTGCCTTATTGACTTCTATTATAAATGTCATTTTCTCATGTTTTTTGTATTCTTTTGTAAGTACAGGGAGGCGTCAGAATTGTCTATGGTTAGCAATGGTACGTATATATCGCAATGCAGAAACATATTTTGCAGTTGATTTCTAACACAGTTGCATTGGTTAAACACATGGGCTGGCAACCAATGAGCACAGGAGTTACTCGTCAAGTCCACTGGTGTCCTACACCGAACTCCTACTGTCTCCCAGTTCAGTCTGATTAGTAACTTAGGCCACAGCTGAATGTCGTCCATATTTTGAGAATATAGAATCATGAAACGGATTGAATCATGGGCTTTAGAGAATGGTTACACCACTAACAATGTTAGAGATGCAGTTTAAAAACACTGAAATATTCTAAGGAAACTGGGCTTAGGGGATGGAATGTGAAGAATTTCTTCCCCTGGAGCAGCTGACCAGCGAAAAGCAGCGAAGTCTGTGCCGGAGCCAGTGACTCAGACATGAGTCTGGCGAGAGAAAGGTGAAAACAGGAAGAGAAAGCCCTCGCCACTCCAGAGCCGAGCGCTTTCCACTTGGCCGCCCATCTCCTCGCTGCCCCGGCAACTTCGATTCTCTCTGGCAGGAGAGAGGAAACCGCCCTTTCCACAGAGCTGCGCTTCACCGGAGGTGACTGCGGCAACAAAAGGACCCAGTCACTTTTCTCAGCTGACGAGAAACAAATCGACCTTGCACTGCTTTGTTCAAAACTACTGAACTCTTGAGCACACTTTAACACTTTTCTCTTTTTGTGATTGTAGAGTTATGTGCATTAGTCTGTCTGTAAATAGAAGCAATAGAGACATTTTTGGGGAGGCAGGGATGGGAATAAATAAGTACTGTTTATTAAGAGAACAACCACAACTTTGATTCACGTTCTATGAAATGTACCTTCTTTCTGAGGTGAAATGGTAATTCAGTAGTTTTAGTTTTGCTGAGTTAGGAAAATTAGATTTTAAGCTCCCAGTTAGGAATGACCAAAGCAAATTTTTACTAACAAAGTAGTATATTTGGTGGGTTTGGGGTGTCATGAAATCTAAAGACCTTCTAGTTGTTTGAACTGTTGATTGGAGCGACAGGGATTTCTTGAAGGTATAGAAATTCTATAACAATAATTCAACGGATGCTACCATGTTTTAAGAGCAGATCTTCTGGCCTGCAGTGAAGTAAAGCAGAACCTTGTAGGGTCTTATCTCAAAGTAATAGAGATGATGGGCTTTATCAGACAGGCAGGGCTACGTTCACCTACTCTTACCTCTTGTTTCCTGTACACTCTTGAAGACAGGGTTGAACTGAGAGACCAATGGTTAATAACAACCATTTGAACAGCTCCGAAATGGCAAGTCCCACATGCCCTCACAGCTGCAAAGCACACACAGCACATGCTAGCAGTATTGCGAGACCTAGCCTACTCTGTTGCAGAGTGTAATGTTAGAGAACTACACTGTAGTCTTTTGATTATTTCTAATTGTCCTGACTTCCTGTACTGTTTTTTTTTTCATTTCCTAGGAATAAATAAAAAAATGCTCTTTTTTTTATAAAATACCATTAAAGTCTGTGTCACTCTTTTATGTTACATTGTGTGGAAGAATGCTAGGCTAAATGTGAACAAGGGCTTGTCAAGTAAATAGACTCTCGAGGGAAGTGAAGCATGAAGCAGACTAGGCAAACACAGCTCTCTCTCTCTCTCTCTCTCTCTCTCTATGTCTCTCTTTCTCTTGCTCTGTCTTTTCTCTCTCTCTCTCTCTTTCTGTCTCTCTGCACAAAGCAGATTCAAAGACAGTTCCTGCAGGCCGCCTCTAAACAGTACATAGGAAAATAGGTCACAACTCCCTTATGTCACTGGTCCGTATGTTCTGCGATGTGTGTATAAGTGAGCTAATATGGGGCGTGTATGTCAGATAGGAAGAGAAGTGTATTAACCATTCTCTTGTAGAGACTGTGTCCATTTGCACAATGTGTAATTTTACAGTTAACTTCCAACTGGGAACTTTTTAATTATTAAACTGTTTTAAAGGGCCCCACATTGTACATTGTATCTTGCATTCCCTCACAAAACGTCTGCGTTTACTTTGGTGCAGATTTGGTTTACTTGACATGACAACCATTAAGCATTAAAAAATTGACTATTTGCAGCTCATATGAACTATATGGAATGGGGAGTGAATTTGAAAGTGTTTACGTTGTTTCCCCTGCCACATCAACACAGAAAAAAAAACTACGTTTTTAGATGTGCTATTTACAGTTTGTCCTGATGTTATCTGGGTTGTGGCTAAATGGTTTGCAGTGGTGTGTGGATGTGCTGACAGAAGTGTCTGCTATCTCTCTTCCAAACATTGCTTAAAGTCAACATCTGGCAGTGTTGCACTGAGAGCTCATATAAATATTTGATGCGTGTGGTGTCCTGGTATTGTATGATCATGAAGGTTTCCAGGGCTTTGTCAAGCATGGTGTGCTTTTTCACATTTCTGTTGAGACTAAAGATAAAAACCGAGACAAAATAGATCCCGAGTACCAATATTTCTACAGAGGTCTGCAATGCTGGCTGTTTTTTTATGGATGTTGAAGTGAGGGGGCGGGGTATATTTGTGTGTGTGTGTGTGTGTGTGTGTGTGTGTGTGTGTGTGCGTGTGTGCATGCTTTGGCGGTGTGCCAAGAGCAGGTGTGAGGTGTAGAGCGCACTGAAGCTGAAAGAGCTGGAACATTTCATCAGTGACGGGTCACAGAAAACTCCAAAATATCTACGGGAGAGGCCGCAGTTGCCATGGCAACAGCAGCATCTCCACGGGATCCCACCCCTACGCAATCAGTCTCCTCATCCAGTAGAGGCCTATACGCCTCGGAGTAGCAGGTACACAACTAATTATAGAAAACGACTACAGGTGAAAATCTGTCTTAACTCATATTTGGTCCCATGTTTATTGTTCCAGCATGTGTCGTGCTGAACAGTTTCAGTGCAGCTTGCTGCAGGTTCTTGCTGTGCAGTAGGATGAAACACCATCTTACAAACGATATTGTTTCAGTTCGTGTGTTGGTGGTGCTCGAAAGCACTTGAGTCTAAAATCTCTGGTTTGAGACTGTGTTTGCAAAGGCTGCAGCGTCTACATCGTTTTCATTCCCATCTAACCATTTAGTGACCCTTCATGCCCTGTAGATGGGGACATTGACCCCTTGAAGAGAGCACTGCCGCCATCGATAGAAAAGAAAAGGATAAACATTATTATCGTCTAAAAGTGATCACTTAGAATATTAGCGTAACTTTGTATTGATTTACAAGGGCCCTTCTCTTTAAAGGGGACTTCTCACTGTCGGTAGTGACCACACATGCACTCACCCATTCATAAGATATATAAAATGACATTCGTTAGTCCCATGTAAAAATTTGCGTTCTTATATCAACAAAATGGACAGTACAAAATAAGTAGAAGCAGCATAACCAATAGAATAAAACTTTACAGTATAACAGTATCATTTAAAATTTTACATTATTAGTTTTTGTTGATGACGGCTGCTACTGAACAACTTGAGGACACTCCAGTGTGTACCTGTATATATATCCACAGTGTTCATACATATAGATGTACATATATATCCAATGTCTACATGCATTGCATACATATACTTATAACTTCTCACTTGTGGGACTAATAAAGGTTTATCGTTTATCTTATCTAGTGTCTGTATATATGAATATATCTTCAGATGCCTAGTAGTTGGAGACATTAAATGAATATTGTAATATTGTAATATACAATATATGGACAACGGTATTGGAACGGAGATTGTGAGCCAGGCTTTCTCATCCAACATCAGTGCCTGACCTAAATATTCTACAGAATGAACACTTCCTACAGAAACACTCTTGTGGAAAGCCTTCCAAGAAGTGTGGAAGCTGTTATAGCTGCAAAGGGGGGACCAACTGTTAAAGTCTCTGTATTTGAATGCAATGTCATTAAAGTTCCTGTTGGTGTAATGCTCAGGCTTCCCAATACTTTTGGCCATATAGTGTATATATATTGCAATATTAAAATCACTGACAGCTGAAATGAATACGTTGATCTCACCTGACAAGAGGTATGAAATATGATAGGCAGCAAGTAAACAATTCAGAACAAGTTGGGAGTAGGAAAAATGGGCAAGCAGAATGGTTTGAGTGACGTAGTCAAGGACCAGATTGTGGTT
Organism: Brachyalestes nurse; assembly: GCA_037974405.1. Taxonomy (NCBI): domain Eukaryota; kingdom Metazoa; phylum Chordata; class Actinopteri; order Characiformes; family Alestidae; genus Brachyalestes; species Brachyalestes nurse. The sequence goes on from JBBPCY010000039.1 coordinate 33,173,345, forward strand.
CCTCAATAACTGGGTCAGAGCTTCTCCAAAGATCTTGTGGAGTGTTCCTGGGATGCAGTGATTACTTTGAAACAGTATCTCCTAATAGCAATGGCCATCTTTCAGCAGGACAATGTGTCACACTACACTAGAAACACTATTTCAGAATGGATTTGAAGAACATGACAAAGAATTCAAGGTGTTGACTTGGCCTCTAAATTCCCAATCTTAGTCTGATGGAGCATCTGGAATTTGCTGGAGAAACTAGTCAGATCCATGGAGGCCCCACCGCACAACTTCCATGATCTGTTGCTATCGTTTTGGTGCCAAATAAAAAAAATGAATTACTTTTCCCAGTAATTGAGTGTAATACGCCCACATGCAATTCTTATATCACTCATGGAAGTGATGACCTTTCTTGAAGACTTTTATTCCAGTGCAACCAAAATGTCTCAACCTGTAGGATATTAAATGTCTCAACTTGTAAGGGATGATTGCAGTATAATTCCCTTTCCAATGTAGGCCTTTACAAGACACAAAGGAACCTGTTAGAAAATGAAAGTGTGATCCAGCTGAAAGGTTATGTTTCATAGAGAGCAATTATAGCAATTTTGACTAAATTCCTTAACCTACAGCAAACAACAGATGGTAAAGCATTAACCATTTGCCAATGCACAGAACTTTCACCATTAGCTATTAAATTTAAAATTTAAACTGTCACCAAGTAATTACATTGACTCACATAGTCAGATATGACTGTGAAAGAGAACAGTACACCATATGATATTATGCCACTGGTGAGCATGTAGGCTAGTGTGTTAGTCTAGGACTGTTCATTTGCAGATCAGCACGGTTGTGTTAGTGTTCTTTATATTAGGTTTCAGTTACACACACAAGGTTTGTTTAATCTCCTTAGAAAATTAATTAGAGACAGCTACTATGTATCTACATTCAATATCCATTTATTCGTCTACAGAGCACATAGGTGCACTTTGTGCCTGTAAGTCTGTAGTCCAACAGTGTGTTTACCCCCCTTTGCCCAGTTCTTCAGTTGTCAGGACTCCTACAGGACCACCAGTGAGCTGGGGGTGGATCATTCTCAGCGCAGACATGGCTGTGGCGTGTTAGAAAAGTTAGTGCAATGCACAGATACTACAAGGTGCAAATATATGGTAAGTCAAGCTCAGAAAATGGACAATAATGACAAGACAGGTAAGGTAGAGAGATAAGATAAACCTTTATTAGTCCCACAAGTGGGAATTTACATTGTCACAGCAGAAAGTGGGCAGAACAAAGGTAAGCAGCAAAAAATAAAAAACAATAGAATAAAAACTATACCAACAGCACAGTATAAAAAGGACATTATACATCTAGAAATGGGGTGGAGGTAGCTCTGTGGGTAGGATACTTGCCTCTGGACCAAGAGGTCATGGGTTTGAATCCTACCTTCAGCATTCCACCACTGGGTCCCTGAGCAAGACCCTTTACCCCAAATTGCTCCAGGGAGACTGCCCCCTGTAGTTAGGGAATGGAAGTTGCTTTGGACAAAAGCGTCTACTAAATGCCATAAATGTAAATGTAGAAATATAAATATGGATGTGTGTGTGTTGGAAAACATATATGTATATGTAAAACTTAAATAAGTATATGTATGTATGTACACAATGAGTATATGTGTATGTATAGACAGAGTGTACATCTATAAATATATGTAAAGAACATATAGTGGATATATAGTGCCAAACTAACCAGATGGCTAACCAGAGGCTGTTACTACAGCAAAGGAGGACAAACTCCCTATTAATACCTTTGATTTCAGAAGAAACATCGGACAGAAGTTGTCCACAAGCTATATAGTCATATATTGTACCAGACAGTTCACATTGCCACCCTAACTACAGGATCCAGTTATGGCAGCCAGTGACTCAGTGCCCAGAGCAGCTGTTGTGGTTATGCCCTGCTATCTCAGTTCAATCAACAATGTGCTGCTGTCTTTGCCTAACCTTCCCCTGAGCTTATTTTCACTGTCTCACACTCGCCCTTTGGCCTGTAATATCATTATGGAGGCTCAACCCCAGGCTCCATCTGCCAAAGTATTTGGGTATTGCGGGCATGTGTGCCCAGACAGAGCAGCACAGCTGACGGGCAAGCTGGCCCGCTTTCATGTTTGATCTTGCAACTGCCAACATCAGTAAAAGTAACTCTCTCTCTCTCTCTGTCTTTTCTCTCGCTTTCTTTCCCTCTCTCTCTCTCTCTCTCTCTGTCTCCTGTCTCTGTTACACACACACAACACACACATACATAATTGAATGAGTTTACTGTAAGCTCATCTGTGTCTGGGTGTAACCTGCAAATAAAAGAAGTCTTAATTTCACCTCCTACTTCTCTTCTGGGTACTAGTAATAATAATAAAATTAATAATGCATATTTTAAATGACAAAATGATTTTTTAAATGCTCAAACAACAGGTAAATAAACAATACGAGATGTTCATTGACTGTGAACATAAAGAACATGATGGCATGTCGGTAGTCAAAGAAATAAAAATGAAATCTGCTTCGTCACTCTTATTTTATTATGCCATATTAATCCAGATTGTTTGGTAATTCTACCAAATGTACTGTACTCCAAAACAATGCATGTCATATGCTTTTAGTCTCTGGCTGAATCCAAATGTAAAGTGGCCCCTTAAAGTCACGCGTGAACCCACGTACCACAGAACAGCACACCACACAGTGTGATTAGTGTGAAAATCATTCTCTGCATTTTACCCATTCACCAAGTGAAGCAGTGGCCTGCCAGTGACACAGCGTACCTCGAGGGTACTTAGGTGCTACTGGCAGTCCTGGGGTTCAGACCCACGACATTTTGATCGCAGAGGCAGCTCCCTAACCACCAGGTGCCAAAACGAGTTCCTATTTAGCAAAGTGAGCTGATGGTTTGAAAAAGCCTCTATTTTATGACATAGTGCACTCTATAGGGAGCAAGGGACCATCTGCCGCTAGCGTTTTATTTGGAACGCGCTCCTTTCTGCGTGGCTTCACTTGTTGCCATAGTAACGAGAGCGTCCCAGCAGCAGGCTGTGCTACAGGACAGCTGTTTTAAGAGACTGTTTTAAAGAGAAGACTGAAAGTAAGGCAAGCCTGTCTTTTAGACAGTATTAGTGATTTACAGATCTGTCTCTTCTTTCCGAATAGCTTGAGAAAACTTCGTTTTAGGTGACATTTTAGGCGGAGAAAGGCCGGGCTACATATTAGGCTAGGTTTTTAACCTTCTCTGTCTGTGCTGAGCTGGTTCTCTTAGTTAAATGTATTTTTTCTTTATAGTCCCATTGCACATGCGCAGACCATTCCCTTACTATTACCGTCATGTACAGTTAAATGTTTTTTTGTTTAGCACTTGGTCTTGGGCATGCTATTAATGTCCCCTTTTATACAGCCAACTAAACCCGAATTAATCAGCAATATACTTCTAAAAGATATTAAGTGAACTCCACCTCTGGTTAGTTATTATGTAATTCTTGTGTCGTGTGTCTCCTTCATAACAGAGCAATTATTTTAAGTGTAGTGGGCTCTCCCTGATTAAATCGCTGGTGCTTCAGGGTACTTGCTGTTCATTTGTCCTAATTAGGTTCAGCCATAAAGCCTACAGCTTAATGTAATGTAGTGTGCGTTTCTTCTCAGGTGTGTGGCCGATGGTAAACTTCAGTTGTCCCTTCTGCTGGCCTCTGGTCTTCCATGGCAACCCGCATCGACCAGCTCGCCCGGCCTAAACCCAATCTGCTCAAGTTCCCGGACAGGTGGGCTGCAGTAATGCAGAAGCTACTCCAGAAGAACATTGGAATTGTTTTCTACAGAAACAGGAACGAGTATTAAAATGTAGTGTTCTGTGACCGAAGGAATTTCTTCATCTTGCCAAGATGCAAAAAATTCCTAAGTAGTCAGTCTAATGACAAAAGCCAAGAGTGCTGGACTATGGTTAATTACATTTTTTAAAATTTTTATTGGATTTTTACGACAGATATAAAGATTTCGTGTATGTAATATTTTTTGTCTTTCACAAATGTGGCCTGGGACTAGTGGAGAGTCACCAATACTGGGTTTTGGCATGTTATGTTGCTCTAACCTTCTGAGGCATACATGTAGTAAATACATGTGACAATACATGTTTACAAATGCACACATGAAGGCAAATAAGAAAGTACTTTAAAAAAGTAATGCAAACTTTCACATTCAACACTCAAGGCAGAGGCTGAATAAAAACAGTCAAACTGTGGTGAGATGAGAACATGGGTTTGTTTTCAGTTTGCATACAAGACATCTGTGAGTTTCGATTACTTTATCTCACTTGTAAATGAAGTGATTTTGGCCTCTATGCACCTCTTAAGCCTGCTGCACCTTCAGTCCACATTTAAAGCTGAGTGACTTATCACTGTAATCTTGCTCTATCTACATTTAGAATGTTTTATAGTGTTAATCATGAGATATAATTATTATTACACTCGGTTGCATAATTATTGCCATCTTGTTAAAAAAGGTCATAAAATGTCTTTGTGGTGGATTAGCTCAATGTAACACTGAAACTATGAGAGGACTCTAGCTATTTATTGGAGTAAATTTAAGTTAAGAAAACAAAAAACTCTTAGCTAATACATTTTGAAATAACTCAAAGCATCACAGTTAGACACGCACAATTTTCATCGAGAATAAAAAAAAACTTTATTGATCCCAGAAGAAATTGTTTATGTTGTGACTGCACAGACACACAGAGACAAGAACAATATAAAATATAAAGTCTAAATAAGTGCAATAAAAACAAAAATCTGTAGAAAATTTAGTGAATTTCTAATGACACAAATGGTAGTTAGCAGTATGTTTTGCACGTAGTACAGATAAGTAGTATATAAGTAATATTGACATATGTTACATATATACTACTGAACTGAGGAGTGGTCTCAAGTTTTACTTATCAAACATAATGCTGCTGTGTTGACAAGCAGATGTTGCATACTGCTAAATGCAGGGGGGTTGATAAATGTGGTGATATTGTAAAAATGAATACATTTTGATAATATTTTTCCTTAGATTAAACAATTAGGCAAATAAATTTGGATCTAACTGTATGTGTTTTTTCCATGTATTTGCAGGCGCTCTGTGTACTGGCTGGATGAGCTTCCAGTGAAATCAAACAGCTCCAATACTGTCTTTGGTAACAAAAGAAGAAGTTTGTTCTTTATGCTCACAAATTTACTTCACTGAAGCTGTTTATTCATTGGTGCCCATTTGTTGTGTTTCGTTATGTGTAGATGGCACCTAATTAGGTTTTTATTTAACTTAATAGGTCAGTTTTCCAGACCAGTGAAGGCCCAAGAAATGACAACAAAATAGATTTTCTCTAATAGTTAACAATGATGTATTTTACCACGCAGATGTTATTGTTTCTCTGCAGATTTAACTCCACGCTGGTCCCAGTTAACAAAGAATAAAAAGCATTGGCCTTACTCTGAGGACAGCAGGTAACTGGTCGATGTGTTTTTCATATATATATATATATATATATATATATATATGCACACATACAGCAATAACATTAAAACCACCTGCCTTATATTAGGCGGACCTCATCTGTCGTATTGAGATCTGGGGAAAGTATCATGCATATAAATGCCAGGACCCATGATTTCCCAGCAGAACATTACCTATAGCTTCACACTGCCTCCATTGGTTTGCATTCTGGTGCCACGTCTTGCTCAGGTAAGAGTTGCACATGGCCGTCCATAGACGGGGAGAGACAGGGGTCAGCATGGGCACTATGACCAGTCTGTGGCTACACAGCCCCATACTATATGCAGCAAACTGTGACCTTTCTTTCATTTATTAATTTTCAATCCTTACTAGGGTCACGAGCACCCGGAGCCTATTCTGTGGTCTACAGGTGCAAGACAGGGATTCACCCTGGACGGAGTGCCAGCCCATCACAGGGCCCTTTCTATTATAACCAGCATATGCCAGAGTAGTTCTTCTCTGGAATTGGACCAGACAGCGTGATGGGCAGCTCCCCAGGCATATCAGTTAGCCTTAGGTGCCCACGACTCTTACCAGTTCCCTTGTTTGTTTTTTCCTTTTCTTACCACTTTTGGTCGGTACTAACCATTACATACCAGGAACACTTTACGAGACTTCTCGTTTATGAGATGTTCTGACAGTGCTTGTCAAAGTTGCTCAAATCCTTATACTTTTTTCTGTTACCAGCACATCAAAACCTCAAAAACTGACTCTTCCTTTGCTGCCTAATATATCCCACCCTTTGACAGGTTCCACTCTTACAAGAGCATCAGTCTTATTCACTTCATCTGTCAGTGCTTTTGATGTTGTGCCTAACAAGGAATGCCGAAAAACAGGTGGTATACAATCTGAAAATGTAAAATATAATTTGTGTATATGTGATAAGTGGAGCAAAATGAACATTGGTACATGTGACTAATGTAGTGTATATGAGAAAATGATGTTTAAATACATTAAACCTTTTATCTGTGCATTAAAATCACTAACATTATGTCACGTCTATGCCGTCTTGACCACACCCACAGCGGGCCACGTCACCGTAGTTTTGAGCCTGGGGAGGTCCCCTCGCATCTTTGTGCTGGGGTTGTAGTTCCAAGGTTCACCTCAGTGACTGTGATCTCCCACTCTCCTGTATCAACAGAAGTGACCAGCCAGGCAGCCCCATCAGCAGGCTGGTACCCCTTACGTGGCTGCTGTGCTTTGCTCTGATCTACTAGGCTCCTGGCAAAGAGTCCTAAATGCATTGGGTTCGTCTCAGTCTGTAGCATCGTGTTTGCTTCCCAGGCTGAGCGTGACCCTTACCCCCAGTCCGGCAGAGTTAGAGAGGCTACCTGCACCCTGTTTAAAGAACTGTTTCTGGTTGTGTTCTCTGAGGACTGTGAAAGTCTAAGTTTCATTAAAAAGTTTCCCAAGACTCCACCATGACAGATGACAGTACCATGACTGTGGACACAGCGGGGGTCCCCTCTGCCTAGAGATGAGAACCTGATCCTACAATGCTTTGCGGACCAACAGGGCCAGCTCATCCATGCCGTCGCAAACCTGGTGCTTAACCTCTGCCACATGCCACACGCTACTCCACGCGCCAGTTCCAGAAACTTCTTTCCCGACCCAGGTCACAGTTATATGCTCCAGAGTACCACGACATGCATCACTACCCGAAAGGTATGCTGGGGATCCTTCGGGGTGCAGGAATTTTTACTGGACAAGAAACCTTGTCGGAATCACTGGAACTGCCTTATCCTGGTTTAGATCATACCTGACCGACCGCTATCAGTTTGTAAGAGTTAACGGGGAATCCTCAGCACCCACTAAAGTAAAATATGGTGTCCCACAAGGTTC
>JBBPCY010000039.1:33192941-33208938 GCA_037974405.1 Brachyalestes nurse
AGACATGGCTGGAGGAGTTCAGTGTGGAAGAACTTGACTGGCCCACACAGAGTCCTGACCTCAACCCCATCCAACACATTTAGGATGAGCTGGTATGGTGATTGTGAGCCAGACCTGCTCATCCAACATCAGTGCCTGACCTCATAAATGCTCTACAGAATGAATGGGTACAAATTGCCACAGAAATGGAAAAATCTTGTGGAAAGCCTTCAAAGCTCTTATAGCTGCAAAGGTGGGACCAATATCATATTAAAGTCATTAAAGTGCATGTTAGTGTAATGATCAGGCATCACAATACTTTTGTCTATATATTGTAGACACAGTATATATGGAATGTATGAATGACCCCACATTGTCGCAAGGTGTAAAAACAAGCTTTACCCGGGGTGTGTTAATGCTGGATTTCTCCTCCGTGTTACTCCTCTTGCTGTCAGCTTCAGCCTCCGGAGGGCAGGTTAGAGAGAGAGGCAGCCTCTGCCCCACAGACTGACCCATCACAGACAAGTCCGCAAAACACTGTCCAACACAGGAGTACATAATGGCAAATTTATACGCTTTCCTAGCATATGAAGCACATATAACACCTTGCAATACATAAATGCTATACTATGTATATACATACACTACAGACCAAAAGTATGGAAGTTGAATAACAGCCAAAAAATTTAATAACTGCCTATCAATGTAGCTCCACCCATTCAGATTGAAATTACTGTGGTTTTTGCATGAGGCACAATACACTGTAAACAATCAGAGTAGATGTGATTTGCATCAGTCTTAAAAGCACAGTAACAAAAACAGCCTGTTTAATTCTAGAGGATAAAGAACGGTTATAAAATGGTAGCGCAAAAATGAACTACAATTTCTTCTGGAATACTGCTGAGGACACTTTATTTTTTTTATTTATCCAGTGTTCATACATATTAATGTGTATATTTATATTTTTGTATTAGTTGTAAAGTGTACTTTTTATTTCATCTTGTTCTGTTGTATAGCTTTTAATCTATTGTTTTGCTGCTCTTTCCTTTTTCTGTCGTAAAACTGCAAATTTCCTACTTGTGGGACTAATAAAGGCTTATCTTATACAAAACTACACAGCTCTCATAAACTGAACTTAGAGATAAAATATAAGATAAAGGCAAGATATGGGATTTTTAAAATAGGACAAAATATACATTTTAGGGGGCTCAAGTAATGCTTAGCATGGAAAACACTGCCATATATTCAATTGGCTTGCAGTGATGTAGTCTTATTCTACTGGCTTCTATACATAAAAGCCTTCTTGGTCTTTGCTGAAAGCAAACCATTACATTTGACCCATCTGTTCAGTAACACTTTAATTTTCGTATATTAATTAGAAGACCTACTCACAGACTACTAGTTTACTACGAACCTACAGTGACAGCAAGGAACTGAACTGTGGGCCTACATACAGACCCTTAGATTCTAATTTTGAGTTAGTCAAATCTTTAACAGCATGTGACTGAAAGAATTAGATGGAAATATGATTAGAGCAGCAAAACACTCGCCAGGAGCTAAGCTCTTATTTGTTGGGTACTACTGCTATACACATTTTGTTAAACCTTTCCAGCCGGGCTTCATAAACATATTGCTGTCTGTCATATTTTCAAAATACCATTTTTCCACAAAGTTAGTGTTGTTTTCAACCTTTTGAGCTGGATCGATTCTTTAATGGCGTAACACGTAACTGCCTACAGCACACACACTACTCACACATTACCACTTCACTGTAATAGCCAATGGAAAACTGGACATAAACAATCTAAGCACCACAGTGCTGAAATAAACCCTAAAGCCACGCAGGCTCCATTTAGCCCACTGACTGATGGTCCTGTGGGGACTCCCAACTCGTTGGAAAAGCGGTCACACACATACATAAAACACAAAAATCAATACAGGCCATGGACTCGGGCTGCATTATGCAGGGCAATTCACATGGTAGAATGCTGAGTTTATATAAGTAACACAGCCAAATCATCCGTAATGCAAGTCATTCATCTACACTCTGACACTCTCGCTGATGTATATGACCATAATTGACACTTACCCTATTTGGTGCACCATCTAGAACAATAAAGAAAAGTTTAAGATTTCTTTCAATAGTTATTACACATTCATATGTCAACATTTATCTTCAAGCATGAACAAATACAATGCAACTGTCATAAGAAATAAATAATAAATTATTATTTTTTTTGTTTTCGTTTTTAAACTGCCAGCTGCGCTTTATATTTTAAGAACATCTCATACTATCCAAAATCCTTAAATGTTTTTTTAAACCTCAGTTTTATTATTTAGCGATTAATCTGATTATATACAATTTCTATAGTCATAATGAATACATGTTATAATTAGAAGTAAAACATAAATTATGTAGTTATAAGAATTGAATTTGCCCACATATGAAGTAAGTAATATTTTTTATGCCTTCTATAAATGTTTCATGGCGTTTTACCTCTTGGATCCACAGAATCAGGGTGAGTGATGTCATCTTTGGGTGCTAGATGTGGTGGGAAAGGGAAGGCTGCTGGCAGGGCCATGAGGCCCCCTGCTCCCAGAGACAAGCCTGAGGGGTGTGGCGTCAGAGGGAAGCCTGGGGCATGATGGGAGAGATGCTGCAGCTGCTGTTGCTGCAGGGGGAGACAAAGAGAGAGGGAGAATGTCACCAGCCGCTCGAATGGAAATGATTTACTACAGTAGTCCCCATTATATTGATGATATTTAACAGGCACAATCTAACTCTTGCCGTCAACTGGCAGGCGAACCGCTCACGATAATTTAATTTTTGTACTGGACTATCATGAATGACCAAAAATAATTTCGTTTTTGTGGCGGAATATCACGGATAAGGACAAATTAGCATTGAGAACAGCAATTTATAGGGTTACATCATCAGAAATGTTGATCTCATACCAAGAAAAATGTCCTACGACTGGTCTTTTTAGCACTCTCAGCTATTGGTTAGGGGCAATTCAGTGTCTTTTCTTGCTAAAGATCTGTTTGCACCTTGTAACAGAAGTATGTTTCTAGGGGTGGTTGATTTAACAAAAATATATCACAATATCTCAAGGCATTTTCGTAATACGTTCAGTATTTCACACACTGCACAGCAATAATCCTGTCAAACAAGTCTAATTATGCTCTCACTGTAATGAAACATGCAGCTGTTCAGATTTCTTTACATACTGACAATATCCATGTTAGAAAAATGTGATATCATTTATCAAGATACATTAAGTATCATATTGTCCAACCAATTACCAACCAAGTTCATAATCTAGTTTTATTAAGAATATGAAATTATTATTTGTTCATTTCAATTTTAATGCTGACCAGATCCAACAGATCAACTCAATGTTATTTCTTCTTGAAAATGCTGTGATTTACAGATGAGATGAAATTCTGCTTGAAAGCCACAGATGGATCAGTCATCAAGCTGATGCTATACTGACAGGATTTAAAAAGGCTTATATAGCATTATGGATGTGATTGGTTAGGCTAGAACTATAATGATGTGTGACTGGTCAGGTGGATGAAAAGAAAGAGGTGACTGACCCCTATGATGGCGTTCAGGTCAGCCATGCTCACATGTTTGGATCTCTCAACCGCCTGGGCTACCTGGTGCTGATGCTGCATAACACACACACACACACACACACACATTACACATTAGAACACACATCATCGACCCCATTGCGCCAAATAGGTTAAAGCCTCCCTTAATAACTCAATATTGTCAGAATGGGAAAATGGGAATCTCTGATAGTAATCACCACTTAGCTCGTTCTGAATGTGTTGGTCTATTATCTGCTATTATCTGTTCCTGTGAAAATTATTTCCACTGAACATCATATCTAATGGTGGTTCTTTACAGAAGAGGGGGATACACAAACATAACCCTCAATATTAAAGCATTAAAGGAATACTTCTACATTTTTCAACCAAATGACTATCGGCTGCATAACCTACACATTTCCTTATATTTGGTGCGAGGACATAAACTGAGGTAAACTCAAAACCCCCTTATTTAAAAAACGGGGTAATTGCTGAAACACCATCCCATTGCTTTACATTATTATCATGATTTGAGCACATTCTATTAATCGATTAAATCCTTCAGAAGAAACAGACATATTTGATCGAAAAACCTTGATGTGTCCCTTTAATGCTAAGCTACATGTGACATTAAAACGAAGTCTGTTAAAGGATGGATCGCTTTAAAAGGACCATTTACATCAGGTCAGCCAGACAAATACATCTCCCACTATTGCTCCCTCTCCTACTGGGTTCTTCCAGGGTATTATGGCTACAAAAACCCCTAGACGCTCTCTGTGTGCCTGGTAAAAAAGAGCTGTATGAAATATTGATTGATTAAAGGGGCGGAGATCAGACTGTTGATGACCGGCTCACTTGTAAATAATTAACGTCTAAATAGCCTTGAGGAGGAGGAGAAAGAGCAAGCTCTATAGAAAGCCACACTTTAAGGCTGGGCTGTGACTGGTTGTGTTTATGTGTGCGGATCTGTGCCGCAATAGTTTCACTCACGTACCTCTTGGGACAAGAGAGGGATGATCTGGGTGCATATAGCGCTGAGACGCTTTACAATCTCTGCCTGTAGGGAGAACATAAACACACAGGCATAGCTCAGGCAAAACCCATGAACGAGCCAAAGGCACAGTAAACATGACAATAGGGGGCCAAGCACCAGTAAGCGGTACTGCTCTGGTCAGCATCCTTGTGAAGTATGTGTATGTGTAGTATCTCAAATATGCCACTGATTGTGGCAAAGTATCCTTTCAAGTGTGCACCCGTAAGCTGCTGCCCCCTAGTGGACATTTAAATACACCGTTCTTCATTTGACTACGTTTAGTGCCTTAGAAAGCATAAACCAGCCCCTCAGAGTCAGAGATGTGTGTACACTCAACCAAGCACACCTATACACCTTCACTCGCAACACACAGTGAAGCAAGGGGACACAAACACATACAAACATGAACACTTTCTCTCACACATGCATACGCACACCACCAGAGGCGGTTCCACAGCTTTTCCACATTGACCCACATACACCCTCAAATCCAGATGGCCTGGAAAAAGAGAAAACCACCATGGGTCTTATCTAGATTAGCCCACTGTATGTTTGTATGTACGTGTGTGTGTGTGTGTGTGTGTGTGTGTGTGTGTGTGTGTGTGTGTATATATATAAATATGCATGAATGTAAGCATGAATATGTATGTATTTAGAGGTACGTGTGTGTGTGTGTGTCTGCTTCGTGTCCTACAGCACTCAAGTCTGGGAGTTAAGAGAAAAAGTGCCTTTAAAGTAAACCTACAAACCAGAAGCAAACACAGTTAGTCTGTTCAAATTCACCTTATCTATTTTGGAAGCAACTGCAATAGCTTAGCCTATAATGAACTGAAACCAGACTCTTTGGTTAGATAATACATTCTACTTCTATACATGAGCTGAGGCCTTAACCTTTTAATTCAACAAAATACATGGAAAATACTTAAAATTAGCCTTTTAAAAACTTAAAAGAAAAAAAAAAACATCCTACATGGATAAGCACAGACCGTTGTTCTCATTTTGCCAGTACAAACGAATTGAGTGAATTGCAATTATCATTTTATCAGCATTTTAGTGGGAGGAGAAATAATTCTTCTCATCCACTGCCAGGCCTCACTCAACAAATAATTCTGTAGCTCTGAGTTCCCAGACACCACTTGTACCTGGAGAAGTACACTTACATATTTCAGATGATTCGTCAAACTTGTTGTGCCTTCATACCAGCTTCTTATCGTAAATGCAGCACTATGCAGTTTTCTTTTCATCTGATAATTTAAGACAGACCCACATGCATGACTTCGAAGAATCTGTGGTCTTTTAGCTTGTGCAAATATAGGTGCAGTTTATTTTGCACTCAAAAGTAAGGTGACATGGATTCACTAACTAAGCATTTTGTGGCCTAAAACAAAGATGAAGCCAACAAACACTAACTAAAGACTTGAATACCAATGTAGCAAACATCCACAGGTCAGATCTACTTATTTTAAACTAAATCTGAACAAGAGAAGCAAAAGAAAAATAAGGAGAACACCATCTTCCATAGTTACTAATTCAGAATAAAACACTGAATAACTAAGTGTGCCCACACAGCAGGAGGAATAAAATGGGACAATTAATAACATATTACATATATAAACAGGAACTTACCTGTTTCTGCATCTCTATGTTCAAGCCATAGGACATCTCATAATACTAAAAAAAAACAAACACAAAAATACTTAGTTATGCTTAGTTTTGATTGCCATCCTAATTAAAATAATTCTCTGCTCCCCTTTTACCATCAGAAAATTAAAGCCATGTTCCAAGTTATATTAAGGCCTAGTCCCACCCACAGTCCTGTCAAAACACACTGCTGCAAAGTCTGAGTTTTTAAGGAAACAAACACCCTTATTACTCAGTTCACATACGTATAAATTCCCCATCATTTAAAAATGTGTGATCCTTCTTCTTCTTCAATATTTAACCAGATCGATTACAGACAAAATGTTTGAAATGAGGTCTGAGCCTTTCATCTTTTGTGATCTGTCTGTTTTTGGTATCAAAAGGTTGTGCGGAAGTACCAAACAAATTCTCTAAATACTGCAGAAAGTACATGTGTGAGCCTGGGGAGTGATCTGGGCATTTACATGTTCAAATTAGGGCTTAGAATGGTAACGCGATGATTATCATGTTAACGCATTATTTTCTTAATGCTGACAAGTCTTTTATCGCGTGTTAACGCACAAAAAAAAATCCTTTTATTTTGAAAGTGCTCATAGGTCTCGGTTGGTTTTCACGGGCGTCAGGGGTCCCATTACTTTTGTCCATACAATATGAACAAAAGTAATGGGACACCTGACCACCGCGAAACCAGCTGACATGTGTAGTGCTCCCATTATTTTTGGATTTTTGTAGCTGCTATAATGTTCTGGACTCTGAGGGTAACTTGTTTTTCTATAACAAACTACATAAAATGTGAATGCCCTGCTGGGGCAAATAGCTTTGGTTTTATATTTGATTTGATTACGTTAATGTTTAAGTTGAGATTTTACAAGAAACATTTCAGCTGTAACTGTGCAACTGTGTTAAAAGGAACACTGCTGTTAAAAAGCTTCTTATTTAAAGTGTTAGCAAACCAAATGTCATTTTGTTCATACAGCAGTACTTGAAAAATAAAGGTACACAATACACTACTTTTGAATTAATTATTTAATTTTATGTATGACAATTAGAAAACCATGTAATATGAGTGTAGCCCAGCATTAGTTCAAATATAACTCGAATAGTCCGGCCAGTATCGACCTGAAGCACGCTTTAATCAGGCTAAGCTTAGGCTTAGTCAGGACAGACAATCGAACCGTGCTGTTTACATGATCATGGTATTGAACTGTTGATGTGCATATATACGTAGTTAGTGATGCAGGGAAAAATGACCTTGTTTTGCAATCGAACATAATGGTCGGGTTAATGATCACTTGCAAGGGTCGCCCTGCGAGAAATGGTGTTGTGCATTGAGAGACACTGTCTGAAATTAGAACGAGCTGCACCATTTATTTTAAAATATTGAAGACCCCTGTAACACGGCCCATCCCAAAGGGGAAGGAAGGAGACTGGGGGAAGTGGACATTGTTTTCTGAACCAGACCTCGGTTTCTTATTTACTTCCTCTCATAACTGCTTTTATGGCTCGTTCGTAATAGCAATACTCACCATGATGTAATGTCTGTGCATCTCGGTCTTCTCAGTGGCCAGTTTCTCACATTCCAGCTTCAGGCTGTAAGACAGAGAACACATATAAGACCAACTGCTACTAGTGTGGCTTCTTTTATTTAATTACACAGAACCTATAGAAAGACATGATGTCATTATGGTCAACAGCATAGTCACATATGAATGACCTCAGGTAAAAAAGTAAGAAAGAAAAAAAAAAAACAATTTATTAAACATGTATGAGGGTCCACTCTTCAACTCCTCTTTCTCCCTATTTCTATTTAAGTGGTCAGGAAGGAACAGGGGACTCTTGAACCTGATCTCTTATCAAAGACATTCAGTTGCGATACAGTGTTCTATCACAGGCTGCACTAACAGGATCACTAGCTAATAGCTCAAATCACGTTATAAAGTAGCTTGTCCCAATCATTCAAGTGCTCTTATAGTATTAAGTCTGATTTGAGACACTAAAGCCTGTTGGCTTAACATAGGTGGTACGCCCTGCAACTCAAGGATAAAGTGGGGCTGGCACTCTAGAAGCTAAGCTAACAGCACTAATTCTAGGCCAATCTGTTCTGAAACTTAAGCAAACACTGCAAATATAGGCCAGTCTGCATCATCACACTCATATCTTGCTGTTAATAATAAGGCTATGCTAATACTGGCGCACTAAACATAACTAGCTGTACTTTTGACTGTTGACTGTAATTTCGGTTTCCCCGAAATAAACCAAACGGAGGAGCCAAATACTGCTGCATCAAACAGAACAGAAGTCCAGTGTTTCATAAAGTCTATGGATACTGCAAAGACAATATGAAAAACGCTGAAATCTTATTAAAATGGTGTGCTACTGACTGTATTTATGGACGGTCCAAGTGTCGTGTGGCTGTGGATGGAGTGTACATGTTCATTTTACAGGACTTGACATCCAAAGTGAGGCTGGGGTGGGAAAATTCTGAGGTCATATTGTACAGACAGAGGATGGCGAAAGATGAGTCACTTACAAAATAAATATTGTTCTCGGGATATTTGTTATTATTTCCCTTGTTTCTAGTCCTAGCTGAGTCTTTAGTCTAGTTTGCAGTAAAGCCCTACTCTTTCTGTTGGCTCCATCTTGTCTTAACAACATGTCCTTGGCAACATATGTGTAGAAGTGACGTATGATTTAATATAGATACTTGACTGTGCTTTCACCATCCACAATTTGTACAATCTCACTTCAGAGTTTTCCCACCTTGCCTTGTTTTGGATTTCAAGGAGGAAACTTAAATATCGAATGCTAACAAGATAAGTACATTGTTTTAGTGCGACTGCGTGCGATGAGCAAAATTATGTTAACTAAAAAGAAAAAGTTTCTCCCATGTGTTCTCTTGCGTCACCCTTTCGAGGTTTGCAGTTGTGGCATTAGTGAACTCGACATGATGTAAAATTATTTACTACTGAAAGCAAACTGCTTTTTCTGCATTTCTGTGTCCTTCAAGTCAATTTGCTTTTTCACCAGTCAAATATCAGTCACATTTAGAATGACTGCAGCTTAATGCTGTTAAGAAACAGTGGGCCTTCCCTGTACATGTTTTGTATACAGGCCACAAAAAAAGGGGAAATACTTTTGAAGCTACATGTAATTTGATGTGTTCCGTCACCACAGCAAGAAACAAGGTGTTTATTGCTATGATAAAAACAAGACTAAAAATCTGGAAAAAAATCTGGAAAACTGCTGTAAAATGTTCTATTATTGTTACTGTGTAAGTTTGAGGTAGCAGTGCTTAGTCTCACCTGTGGTACTGGGCTTGGAACAGCTGGAACTCCTCTTTGATATGGTCCAAGGTCTCCAGCACTGTGAACTTCATGCCAGCGTGTCCTGGCACCAGCGGAGCCTGAGAGACGTAAACAAGACAGCTGCAATTGGACTGAATGTGCACCAGCAAGAATGGCATCAACAGTAAATCATTATAAATCACAGTGTATTTTACTGTGTACCACTGTGAGCCCTCACATGGTTCATAAATTCATATCCAGAAAACAAATTAAGAATGTAATTCCAGGTAATAACACAGTGATTACCAGCTTTGGGTGTGTTCGATGATGAACCAGACCAAAAGAATGTGCATCGCCTGGGAATCTATATTTGGAATTTGTACAGATAGACACGTAACTGAACTGAACAATTGTGAAGTAAAAGCCAGGTATAAAAATTAAGCGCAGACCTCCATGGTTTTTGTAAAGGACATGTTTTACTTAGTGTATTCCATGCTGTACGGTATGTTATGTGACACTATATAGCCACAGTGTGACAGTCTTGTTTGGACTTGTTAAGACTCTTGCCTGTGCAGGACAAATTCCCTTTCGAGCATAAACAGAGCTCCGTTCTATTCATTGGGAACCGCAAATAATGAAGCTTACAATATCCCTGCCTGAACAGTAAACGCTTTGTTTCCATCAATCTTATAAAATTCCACACACACAAACACATGGCCTGTGAGTCATTAGTCCAGTGCCCTACCAGTGTTCAATTTAAAGGAATACTTCATCCTAACACACTATTAAGGATAGCTTCTGGACACCAGCTGCGTTAACTGTATTTGCTAAATGGCCTCTGCTGCCCTTCATCTATTATAGGCGGACATTATAAAGGAGAGGAGACAGTTCAGTCATTGAAATATAAATTGGATTGCTCATAACCACCTGAAAGAAAAAAAAACATGTGCGCATTATTTGAAGCAAACGCTACATGCCGTTTATTCTCTTTTTGTCCAATTTTACCAGACAAAATTCAAATACATTTTTTGAAGATTAATGTGGCTTTCAGTTTGGGTTTATAGGACTTTTCCCATTCGAGAGACAGCAGTCCAGTATGACTGGAAATAAATGCCAGGCTGTGTTGCTAAGACATTATAACGGAGGGGAGACTTTTATGAGCGGATTGTTCATAACCACCTGAAAAACCATTTGTGCAGCTTTGCACTTTATTTGAAGCAAATGCTACAAGCTGTTTATGCCAGATTTGTCGGATTTTACCAGTGAATTCAAATACGTTTTTTAAACATGAATGTGGCTTTCAGTTTTTAGGTTTCCGAGAGATACCAGTCCACTCTTGTATGACTGGAAATAAATACCAGGCTGCGTTGCTAAGATGGCTGCTGAGTGGATAGACTTTCCAATGAGGACTGTAATTACTGTACTGCCTCACATTTACGTTCGAAGTGGAACGTCAGAGCTGGGAATGATGCCATTACAGTACAACAATTCGGAAAGCCAGCTTATCCATTGTTAGAAGTACCACTTGATCATGCATTATCATGCAGTAGTTTGTGTATACAACTGTCATAGCAACATGCCCACAGACAGAAATTGGACTATGCTGTGTGTGCAACTGATTTAATGAGCTAATAAACACTATTTACTACAGCTTTCAGAACTTTGGAGGTTCAACTTGCTTCCCATTTCCAATGAAATGGACCATCAATCAAAGGAATGGTACAAAGAGAAAACAATGTTGCACAATATACCCCAAACACATAAGACATATTTGGTTTCTGAAGTTGCTATAAAGTAAAGTGGCCCCTTACAGTCATGAATGAACACACCACAGCACAACACACGGTGTGAAGAGTGTGAAAGTCTTTCTCTGCATTTAACCCATTCACCAAGTAGAGCAGTGGGCTGCCACCAACGAGGCGTGCCCAGGGAGCATTGCGTGGGGACAGTCCCTTGCTCAAGGGTACCCCCGTGATAGCAGTCCTTGGATTCGAACCCATGACCTTCTGATCGCAGTGTGGTTTCAGACACTCATCACATACTGTGGCAAAAAAAATAGACAAAATTCATGTTTCAAAATGCTGACACTTCAGATGCTTCAGGGCTGCTACTTCATTTTAGCTATGCAATGCAAACTATGCGATGTCAGAAACCACACATAACGGGATGGACTAAGCTTGCATTGCTTGTATAGCTGATTAATTTCAAGGTCTTTTATCATTCATTTTATGCAACTAGTAAAGTACATGTTGCAAAGGGTGATTAGCTTTCTTGTTCCTTTGCTATCGTCATTCTATAGCCAATCCTACATTGTACATAAGCAATATGTGCATACACACGCACAGACACAAATATCTACAAATACACAGAATCATGTGTAGTTAACCAAACAAAAGTTAGAGCTTTCTGTTGAGAATATAAATGCGCAAAAAAAGAAAAATAAATTAATAAATAATCAGCAGTTGCAGAAGGGGATTGTCAGCTTTAAATGAAGTGTCTCAGAAATGTAATTGTAAAATCTAACAACTTTGGCCAAAACAACAGGAATCATCTCAAATGTCTGTTATAAGGTGATTATGTATATATATTTACTGCTCACGGCCTCTTGCTGACTGCTGTATTTGTGGCAATACAGTGTTTTCCCCAATTATTAAAAAAAGGAAATTATTTTTATGAAAACCTTCCTTTAAGTACTTCTCCAATGCAAAGCCTAGTCTAGACTAGATGATATTTAAAACAGCATCACAGTTACACTTCAACTCTCTGTCCCTGTGTCATGTAAACAAATATGTAATGGGGAACTGCCCCAAGCAAATATACATTTCCTTTTACGCAAATAGGAAGCAATGTAACAACATCCTGCCTTGTTGTGCCAGGTAACCTTTAATACAAAGAGTGTGTATGCAGATACTGCTGATAATGAGTAATGGTTGTGAAGGGTGTACAGCAGCTGCATGAGCGCAGGGAGCAGCTGCATGGGAGAATGGGGCAGTGCTGTGGTGATACAGCTGCTGTGAAAACAAGGGGTCATTACACACAGGCTACAGACAGTATGACAAAGCACTGCATTATCACCCAGCCTACTCCACACACTGCCGTCCTGCAGGAATACAGCCATCTATCTCAATGTTTTACTGTGTCAGGCGGTTTCAGTGCAGAGAGGGGGGGCAGAGTAAGAGAGTGAGAGATGTAAAGGGTAGAGGGAGAGAGTAAAAGAGAGAGAAAGATAGAGGTAGAGGGAGGGAGAGAGTGAGTGAGAGGGAGGAAGAGGGGAGTTAGAAAGATAGAGGTAGAGGGAGGGAGAGAGTGAGAGAGAGAGAGGGTGAGAGGGGTAGAGTGGACAGAGAAAGACCGGCAGAGTGGAGGGAGTGATAGAAAGATAGAGGTAGAAGGAGGTAAAGAGAGAGAGAGAGAGAGAGAGAGAGAGGCAGAGAGGGCAGACAGAGTGAGAGAGCGCGACTGAAAGAATTGGGGAGGCCAAGAAAGAAAGAGAGAGCGGAAAGACCAAAAGATAGAGAGAGTGAAAGAGAGGAGGACGGGTGAGGAACAAAGAGTGAAAAAGAGGAAGTCAGGGGACGGAGGAAGAGTCAGAGTGAGGGAAACAGGTGGGGGAACAAGTGAAGGAGAAAGATTGAGAAAGAGGAAGATGAAGGAGGGCAGAAGAGTGAGAGAGAAGAGGATGAGTGAGGAAGGAAGAACGAGAGAGGACGACGAGAGAGGGAGGAGGAGTGAGAGATAGCATGTCGGGCGAGGGAGGAAGAGTGAGAGATAGGGGGACGAGAAAGAGAGAGGGGGGAGGGAGAAAATCACAGGGCCGTGAATAACTGTAGGCGCTGCTGAAATATTCAGCACATGGGCCACAGATACAGCAGCAGACAAGCCTACAGGAGAGGTGTGTGTGTGTGTGTGTGTGTCAGTTACATGTGTGATTGACTGCAACACACAACATGTGTCCCTTAGGATTGGCTATGGCCGAAACAACAGGACACAGAAGGACATAAAGTGGTCAGGACCTCATGGTAACACTAAGAAATCTCCTAAAAAAAAAGCACATTTGGCTTCAAGTCACTTTACTAAAGTGAAAGACAGAAACACTAGAATACATGTGATGCACACGATTTTGAGGATGTGTATCGGTTTCAGTGTTACTTGAGGGAAATACAAATCATTTGCCTCACCACAGTCAGATCACCCTGATTGGTCAGTAGCAGGTGAGGCCTCTCAATAAACCAATCATAAAAAAAGACTACACTGACTCACATGATCTCTCATTGGCAGGTTTCACTTCTCATTTTAACGTCATGTGACCTGTGGGCGCTAACCTTTCAGCTTGTGGTGTGGTCCCGCATGAGCTTTTTCTGTGACCACATTAACGGAGATTAAATGTCAGTTTTAATTCATCTATATGTCAAAAGGTTTGTCCACACCTGCTCATCCAAGTACACTGGCTTTTCAGCACAATTAAATTTCTACAATGTAAACAGTCATTCAGCGTGAAACGATCTGTCCAAGAGAACTCAGCAAGCCAGAATCAGATGTCAAACGTGCTTAATGTCTTTAAAAGATCCCTCACATGATGTTACTACATTAAATGGTTATGAATCCACTGCTGGATTCCTTACAAATCATATTAGGACACTTTGAAATTGGAATTTGGCCTAAAATGTGTTTATTAAAATCCATGCAGGGTGGAGAGGCATATTAAAACTTGTGTATGTTCACTGTTTTTTTGTTTTTTTTTGCTAGATAACAAATGCTTGCATGTGTGTGGGAGACATTAAGACCCTTAGTTCCATTCACCATCACTGTGAGGAAAACGAAGTCTGTCAGTTTCTCTACAATGAAGCATTTCATATCAAAACAATCAAAATGATTTTGTTTACAACTGAACAATTCAATTACACACAAAATATTGATAAATCTGTGAAATTTCCCTTTAACAGGCAGTGTGTGTCCCTTCTGCTGCAGTAATAGCCTTCCATTCAGCCACGAGAGCATTAGCGAGGTCAGGTACGGATGTTGGATAATTAGTTCTGGATCACAAACGCCACTCCAGCAGTACTGACTGGAGCTCCATCACTTCAGAGAACACAGTTCTACTGCTCTAAGGCCCAATTTGATACCTCTTTGACCGATGGCACTGAGCACGATGACCTTAGGTTCATGTGCAGCTGCTCCAGAGAGTTCCATTCAATTGACAGAGCTTTTCTATAGAGATTATAAACCGCGTAAGCAATGGAACACCTGTGTCAGCAGTGAGTGAACCTTAAAGGGTCTTTAATCTTGTACTTAAGGGTTTTTTTTTCTTCTGAGATCCATTTGCGATTTCTTTTGCACAAAAAAATAAAAACAAGTCATAGTCATAATTCTACATCTAATACATTTAATTGTTCCATTCTTTATCCCTTAGAAATAAACAGTCTGTTTCAGTAACTGTACCTTGAAGGCTGAAATATATAAACAACATCTGGCTTCTTTATGCATGAATGGGAGGAGCTAAACTGTTGTAGGATGAATGGGTAGATATAAGTAAATGTGTTGGTCCCTGTAATGTCACAAAATTAATTAATGCTTTTGTATTCAAAACGAACGGACCATGATATGGACCCTTTATAGTAAATAAATTCAGTAATTAGAAAGAGAAATATAGTGTACTCAGGCAATAAAAGATATTAATAGTCTTCATGTTTTTGGCATGCGTGTAAATACTGCAACTGAAATTTTCCTTTATTATTTTCTGAATGGTCAATTCAGAACAGCCGATCAGCAGTCTAGATTTTGGAACAAGGCTGGGGTATCGGCAGTGATCACGACCTGCCAACCAACTGCACCTTCCATTACAAAGAGAGCAGATTAAGGCCTGTTTAACAGGATTCAGATCAGAAGAGTGGATGACACATTAAATGTAAAATCATTCGTGGTGTTTGTAGTCCGTAGCTGCCTATTTAATAAAAGGCACCATTTTATTTCATACTAAGCATTGTGACATATTGTGTATTAAATTACTTAGAATAGCAGTATTATATTTTTGCCATAGCACCGTGAGACTAATGCTACTGTCTATATAGGTACTGAAATTTGTTTTTTGTTATGATATGGCACTGAATACCATTCAGTCTTTTGCTGACACACTGATTCACTAATGCATTTTAATATAGCAAAATAGACACAGTAATAGTGTTATGGCTATATTGTGCAGCCCTAGTGTGTGTGTTTGTGTCTGATACAGAGTGTGCTAATGTGCAGTAGCATTAAATCTGGGGTGGGAAGGGCAGAGTGCAGATTTAGTCATTAACGGCACAACTGTATGGACTGTAAATATGGAACAGATGGAGAAAGATAACGCAGTCAGCACAGACAAATGTGTATTCACACACACACACACACACACACACACACACACACACACACACACACACACACACACACACACACACCCAACCACCACCCCCCCCCCCCCCAC